>CBVK0100687034.1:0-14704 GCA_900067695.1 Picea abies | reverse complement strand
ATCCTCCTGATGCTGAGGCAAAGAGGCAAATCGAAGAGAGGGTCTGACTAGTATAATTCTGAGGGGCATGATCTTCACCATAAACCAAACCTGAAAGATCCCTCTGCTCACTCTTCCACCTTGGACCTTCCTCCTCTGTCATCCCCCTGGGTGTGCAAGCTCGAATGGTTTGAAAATTTGGGCAATTCACTTGGTTATGCACTTGAACTCAATGAGGACTCGCCTTCGACCCGGTTGCCACCTTCTAACCCGACCACTCTGACTACTCCTCCTAGTCACTCTGTCTCCTCCCATGAATCTCCTGCCTCTCTGCCTCCACCTTCACCTCTGCCTCTACCTCCCTGTGCACGTTGCGATGAAAACAAGGAGCTTTAGAGTGCAATTGTTATCATTCAGAACCTAGTCTTTGAGGGTTGACGTGACTTGGCGGATTTGTTGTTTAGATATGAGCTGCAAGAATGACGAGAGGAGGGCCTTGAGGCGTTGATTTCTGCTCTACTTCACAGGACTCCAACGCCAGGGATAATGATGCCAACTATGGCACCACTGACAAATGTGGGAGGGAAGAAGACCCAATTTGACTCAGGTTCAAAGTCGTGACTGGTGTGTCAAGTTCATAATCTAGTTTTTTTCTTATGGCATTCTAGTCATCCTCTTTTGTTTCATCCATGCGCGGCTTAATAGTTTACAGGCATAGCTCTATGCCTTGCTCTTTGGATATAGACTATAATAGGCACTTAGTTTTCACACTATGTCATGGATTGACAAATAGTTGTATTGGTTTCTCACCTGGGCGATGCAGCCATCTCACTACCTATTTAAGTTGACAGATGTATATTTTTTTTACTCTACAAGATCCTTTTAATACAAATCTCTAACTTACAAAAAAATATTTTTTTTTACTTAAAATAAATTTAAAACATTTTTTTGGGTGTGTTTTTATAAGGAGGAATTTGTAAAAAGTTTTTTAATATTGTAAAATTATTAGGAAATTTATAATAATTTTTTTTTCTAAATAATTAAAAAAAATTGTTTTTAGTAATGCATAATAGTTTTGATGGAAGAATTTCATTATTTGTTTTTTAAAACTAAAATTAATATTCTGCTTAAAAGAAATTTATAAGATGTTTTTCTCTACGTAAATAATTAAAAAAATTATAACAAATTTCTTTAATAATATAGAATTAATTTTTTGATGAAAGGAAAATTGATAATATTATTAAGTTAATATTTTGATGAAAGGAAAGTTGATAATATTAAGATTGGATTTATGTCGATGATTATGAAAAATTAAACATTGGGGAAATAAAATCTTTATGAAAAGATTGATTGTCTTTAATGTCAATAATGCCCGTTTATTTTAAAATGTATTTAAAAAAAAAAACTTACATAATATAACAACTTGGTTTTCTCAAATGAATTTGGAGAAGTGTGAGAGTTTGTTTGTTCATCTTTTAAAGTTTATATATTTTATATTTTAGAATTTGATATTTCAATTTAAATTTAATTTAGAGAAGAAAATATTATTTTTTAAATTTATTTAAGCTCGATTAAAAATCAAATTTAGTTAAAAATTAGATAAAAATTAAATTTATTTAAAAATTAATATTAGAAGAACAAAAATTATTAAAATTATAATAATAAAAGTGTGTAGAGTAATTGATGATAATGATGATGATAGTCAATGTTTGTTAAGATTAAATTTGGTTTAAGAAAGGAAAGGAATTACTTGGTTTCTTTAGAATTTTATTTTTTGTGTTGGAAAAGCTTTAAAAGAAATGTAACATGTTAGGAAGGTCACTATTGTTACAAATATTTTGAAATTGTGATTTAATGTGGGTGTACATAAGATATTATAAGATAAAGTGCTTTTTATTTTCAACCCTCTTAGTGTCAGAAAGATCACAAATTCATTCAACGCACTACATTTTAGGAATTGTCCAACACCTTGTTTTGTTGTACTTTTGATCTTCTAAATTAGGGATGACCACCTCATAGTATCTTACTTTTATTTTATCATCTAATTCTTTATCACACCATAAATTCTGGTTAAATTTAGATGTAAATGTAATAATATTTTTAATATTATTATTATTATTTAGAGTGGCATCTTCCATGAATCCCTAATGATTCAGCCAAGACTTTGCATCTTTATGCCACTCTTCTTGAGTCGTGGGTCATTTGATTAGATTTTGAAGAAATATTAGGAATCCTCTTGTCTTCCTTTTTGTTTATCATGTTCTCCTACATTAGGTACTTAGTCATCGTTGTGCTCCCAATGGACAAAAGACTCACCTCTCTAAGGAATATAGGATAGGGTGTACTACCTTAATTTCAATATTATACTTTGTAAAACACTTTTGGATTGTCTCTATCTTTCACCACAAATCTATAGAGATTTTGTAACCTCAAACTTGACATCCATATAAGATAATAAGAGTGTCGAGAGTCTCAAATAAGAGTTTCTTCTTATCCCATAGTCAAGGGTCCACTAATTTACAATTGTTTTCAAGTCCATAATAAGGTTCCCACCCTCCATTTATCATTTTATCAATGTTATAGTTCCAGTTAATCTTGTGATGAAGATCAATTTCAACATATCTGTATGAAGTCTCTTCCTCCAAGTTCTTTTTGTCATACATGAAATTGGTGTAATTGATATTTTTGGATTGAATTATCATAATCTTCATTTTATTAGTGTTAAGATTCATTCCCATACTAGAGTATATGTCCTTGATAATTTTTAGTTACTTGCAAATATCGTAGGGACTCCTCACCATAAGAAAAATAACATCAACATAAAGAAGAAGGACGATGACTATACTAGTTAGAGTCAGGCTCACACAACTTGCTTCTTCCAAACAACCCTCTAACTTATCAATGTATATGGCAAGAAGGGTAGGGGATATAAAACAACCTTTCTTAACTCCTATATTAAAATCAATTTATTCCAACCACCCTTAGTATTCCTAATATTCACAATAAAATTCTCATACAACTTTATTGCAATAACTCTCAACTTGAAAGGAACTTTTAGCTCTTCTAATTTGATCCAAAGGTTAGTCATGGGAACTATGTCAAAATATTTTCTAAAGTCAACAAGACAACACAAGAGATTGGTTTTATTATTGCAACACTTCTCTGTAATGATCCTAAGCATAACTAGGAAGTCCACAATGGAATGACAACTCCTAGATCTATCCTAGCATTTAGCTTTTTTTCTATGACTTTCTATCCATACACTGATCTTGTTTTCAAAAATAATCCTATATAACTTGGCTAAAAGAGGGCTAATCATAATTATCATATAATTTTAGGTGTTTTTTTATCCCCACCTTAAAAAATAGGCACAATAAGGCTTTGAGTGTAGGGTTTAGGAAAGCACTGCTTGATTACTAAATAGAAGAGTTTGTGGATGTGAGGGATGAGAACAGGCCTTCCGCTTTTTAATTTTTCTACATTTTAGCCTTCGATGCCCTTAACTTTCCCTTAGTGAGTCACTTAACTCAAACTATATGTCTTCTATAGAAAATATTATTCCTCTATGGAAAGGGTTTGAATGTTGTCCATGGCATCAAGGGATTCATAAAGATATTGAAGGTAGGAATTCCAGTCTTTTAAGGGAATCATATTATTTTCTTTAGTTTTATGCACTAGAATTTTCCTCCAAAATTTATTGGGATCTAGTTTAGAGAGTTGTAAAAGCTTCTCTTGCTTTCTATTTATGTAATACTTTTTGTTTTCCTTTTAATTAGGGATTTGTATCTATTTATCCTGTCAAATTTTAAGGACTCATTAGAAGGATCCCTAATTACTTTTCTAACAATCTTACACTTTTTATCATACCAAGGGTTGGTCATTATATTTTTCTTTTTACATGACACTCGATAGAGAACTTGTTAATGGAAGTAGAGAGGGTTATCATAAAATTGTGATAAAGGCATTCAATATTGTCTTTATTTGATAAGAGATTTAATTCATTATTTAAATACTTAAAAAAAAATTGTTTTTGTCAAAGATCAAGTGCTTTTGGTTATTATAATTCTCTTCAATGGATTTTTTTGTGCATGACAAAGTTTATATTTAGGGTTAAAGATCTATGAGCAGGCTCATGGTCATTTAAGATGTCAAAATTTATTATTTAGTTGTATATAGGGATACTAGATATCACATAATCTACAACACTGCTCCCAAGCTCATGCATACAAGTCACATGGTTAGATTTTGGCCACTTCATTATACCATTGAAAATTATTAGATCTTGAGAACTACAGAGCTTGATTAGCTCAATACCAAACAAATTCTCAATCAAGTCTTTAGAGTTTCTTTTGTATTTGCTAGCTAAAACAAGGTCCTCGTCTAGCCATATAGCTTTATTAGTTTTTGTTATAGCATTGAAGTCTCCTAACAAGAGGATATAGCCTTCATTTCTCAAACNNNTAATTATTGCTCATTTTCCTTACTTCATGGCTTTTATACCTTTTGAACTTCCTTCCTTAGTTCAAGGTGGTGTTCATTTATAAATATTCTTAACCCTTTTAAGCTCATAGTTTTACTAAGTATGTCATATTTATGGTCATTAGAGCTTACCTTAACACGAATTAACTTATCTTTATGCTCCATTATTTAGGGTGACCTCTTTGGTTTTACGAAACAAGTTGTTTCAAATGGTAATTTTTTTTGTAATTCCCCTTAACTATTGCTAGTGTATCCTCGTCTTTCTCTTCTTTTAAACCAAAAATTATGAGGTTCATAACTATTTTTTTCTAAGCATAGCTTAACTCTATAAGATTATTCATTTCTTTTTTGATGGGTTTCATATCCAATTTACCTTTCAGTCTATTTAGAGACAAATTAGTGTTTAGTTTTTCTGTTAACTTTTTACTCTTATTTCTTAAATTAAAATCTTATGAATTCCTTTGTTAACTCCTATATTAAAATCAATTTCTTCCAACCACCCTTAGTATTCCTAATCTTCACAATAACATTCTCATACAACTTTATTGCAATAGCTCTCAACTTGAATGGAACTTTTAGCTCTTCTAATCTGATCCAAAGGTAGTCATGGGAACTATGTCTAAATCTTTTCTAAAGTCAAAAAAACAACACAAGAGATTGGTTTTATTATTGCAACACTTCTCCGTAATGATACTAAGCATAACTAGGAAGTCCACAATGGAATGACAACTCCTAAATGTGTCCTAGCCTTTATCTTTTTTTCTATGACTTTATATCCATACACTGATCTTGTTTTTGAAAATATTCCTATATAACTTGGCTAAAAGAGGGTTAATCATAATCGTCATATAATTTGAGGAGTTTTTTTATCCCCACCTTAAAATATGGGCACGATAAGGCTTTGAGTCTAGGGTTTAGGAAAGCCCTGCTTGATTGCTAAATAGAAGAGTTTGTGGATGTGAGGGATGATGACAAGCCCTCCACTTTTTAATATTTCTACATTTTAGCCTTTGATGTCCTTAACTTTCCCTTTCTGAGTAACTTAACTCAAACTCTATGTCTTCTATAAAAAATATTATTCCTCTATAGAAAGGGTTTGAATGTTGCCCGTGACATTAGGGGATTCATAAAGATATTGAAGGTAGGAATTCCAGTATTTTAAGAAAATCATATTATTTTCTTTAGTTTTACAAGCTAGAATTTGCCTCCAAAATTTATCGGTGTCTAGCTTAGAGAGTTGTAAAAGCTTCTCTTGTTTTCTATTTCTGTAATTTTTTTCCTTTTAATTAGGGATTTGTATCTATTTATCTTGTAAAATTTTAAGGACTCATTAGAAGGATCCCTAATTACTTTTCTAACAATCTTACACTCTTTATCGTACCAAGGGTTGGTCATTATATTTTCCTTTTTACATGAAACCGATAGAGAACTTGTTAATGGCAGTAGAGAGGGTTGTCATAAAATTATGATAAAGGTATTCAATATTGTCCTTATTTGATACGAGATTTAATTCATTATTTAAATACTTAAAAAAATCTTTGTTTTTTTCAAATATCGAGTGTTTTTGGTCATTATAATTTTTTTCAATGGATTTTTTTGTGCATGACAAAGTTTAGGGTTAAAGCTCTATGAGCCGTAGTCAATTAAGATGTCAAAATTTATTATTTAGTTGTATCTAGGGATACTAGATATCACATAATCTACAGCATTGCTCCCAAGCTCATGCATTTAAGTCACCTGGTTAGATCTTGACCACTTCATTATACAGTTGCAAATTATTAGATCTTGAGAACTATAGAGCTTGATTAGCTCGGTACCAAACAAAATCTCAATCAAGTCTTTAGAACTTCTTTTGTATTTGCTAGCTAAAACAAGGTCCTTGTCTAGCCATATAGCTTTATTAGTTGTTGCTATAGCATTGAAGTCTCCTAACAAGAGGATATAGCCTTCATTTCTCAAACTATAGCATTGAAGTCTCCTAACAAGAGGATATAGCCTTCATTTCTCAAACTATAAATATCATATTCTAAGTCATTGTAAAGACAATTTTTACCTTGATTGTTTTTCTTATAAAGGTAGAATTAATAGGCACTAAATAACATGTTGCTATAAATATATTTTTAGCATTAATATATAAAATCTCTATCCACGTGTATTGACGAAGTATCCCTAATTCCTATTTATTATTATATATTTTTGTAGCTATCTCTAATAATAGCTTTTGGATCCTAATTATTGTTCATTCTCCTTCATGGTTTTTATACCTTTTGAACTTTCCTCCTTAGTTTAAGGTGGTGTTCATTTATAAATATTCTTGACCCTTTTAAACTCATAGTTTTACTAAGTATGTCATATTTATGGTCATTAGAGCTTATCTTAACACTAATTAACTTATCTTTATGCTCAGGATGACCTCTTTAGTTTTACAAAACAAGTTGTTTCAATTTGTAATTCCCCTTTACTAATGCTAGTGTATCCTCGTCTTTCTCTTCTTTTAAACCAAAAATTATGAGGTTCATAACAATTTTGTTATAAGCATAGCTTAACTCTATAAGCTTATCCTTTTTTTTTCTGACGGGTTTCATATCCAATTTACATTTTAGTCTATTTAGAGACAAATTAGTATTTAGTTTTTCTGTTAACTTTTTACTCTTATTCCTTAAATTAAAATCTTCTAAATTATTGAAATCAATCTTCTCATTTAATGATTTTTTTTTTAAATTAAGATTTTCTCCTAATTTTTAATCTTTGCAGTAGTCTAAACGATCTACCTTTTGGTTGTTTTCTGGCAACTTTTTTCGTTTGATTTTGCCCGTGATGAATGGTTGGATATGCATATTTGAGTGGCTAAGTTTGTATAATCCAAGTGCCCCAAGGATTTTCCAGCATGCTAAATCCATTTATGCATTCAAAAATGCAATTTAAACAACAGAAAATAGAGATTTTATCCAAATTTACATCAGGTAAAACTTTAGCCAACCCCTTAATCTTTTACTAATGAGTTTTTTAAATTAATATCATTTCCTTATCTTTAGTGATGGGTTTTTTTAAATTAAGATCTTTTCTCCTTATCTTTAATGATGAGCTTTTCAAAATTAAAATCTTCTCAATTATTGAGATCTTTTTGGTTGACTTTGTTTTTCTACTTCTTATATTCAGATGTCAACTTTTTGCAACTCTTTTATTATTTATTTGTTGTTAGGACTGGTTTTCAAAGAATCTAAACGTATTATGACGCATTACCTCTAACTTTATTGAAATTTGAGTTCTCTTCTCTTTCCTCGCAATTTCAAACAATCGATTCAGTATCAGAAAAGCGTGTTTGTCTGGCACATTACCTCTAACTTTATTGAAATTTGAGTTCTCTTCTCTTTCCTCGCAATTTCAAACAATCGATTCAGTATCAGAAAAGCGTGTTTGTCTGGCATTTAATAATTGAATTGTTGACTGGACTCACACTCAATGGAGAATTCCATTACGTATCATCGACTTTTTGAATAATTGAATTGTTGACTGGACTCACACTCAAAGGAGAATTCCATAACGTGTCATTGACTTCTTTGTTCTCTAGAACTTTCATGACCTCAGACCGGGCCATGGGTTTGGTCACACTTAAAAATTGACAGTCACAGAAACACCAACTAGTCCTGCAAAGTTTTATCAACCTGTCACTTGTCAACGTAGCAGTCAAAGTACGCGGCCTATGTTTGGGCAGCGCCCCACATGTTGAAAGCTTCCAGGAAGCCGGCCCTCTAGCAGCATTATTCAATCTCTCAGTCAAGGCGGCCCACATGTTGAAAGTTTCCATTTCTCAGAGGAGGAGGAGGAGGAGGCGCACAAGTTGAAAGTTTCCACGAAGCTGGGGCTCTAACAGCATTATATGTATTGAATATTCAATCTCCCAAACAAGGTATCCAGACTCCAGTGTCTCTGTAACTCTTTGGGGACTTTGATCAGGAAGAAATACGAGGCTCCCAGTAACTCGTACTATATTCTGCTTCTTCGCTTCTCCATATATCAGACAGAGCTTTGGAAGGATGTCAAATATGAAGGTATGTCGCTGCTCTAATTTGCTCTGTTCAAGCAGAATCACTGGTTTTGAGATTCAGTATAGTGTCGATTGAGGACGAGAAAAGCAAGAGAAGGGCTATGAGGGCTGTTGCAGCTGTTGAAGGTAAACATCAATCTAACATTCTCCATTGCAATTTCTCATTACAATGTAAATGGGCCAATTTCTCAATACAATGAATTGGGCTTGGAGAACTGATGGGGTATTTGATTGCAGGGGTAGAGTCTGTTGCAGTGGATATGAAGGATAGGAAGATAACTGTGATCGGAGACGCAGATCCCGTATGTCTCACAGTAAAACTGAGGAAATTTGGATTCACAGAGCTGCTGAGCGTGGGTCCTGCAAAAGAAGAGAAAAAGCCAGAGGGCGAGAAGAAAGAAGAGAAAAAAGACGATGGGAAGAAAAACGAGAAGAAGGTCGAGCCTGCAACAGTTATGTATGTGAGCCCGTCTTACCCACCTTACCCATATACTGTTGTTACAGACGACTATAATCCCACCTGCACTATCTGTTAATGATTCTCTGAGTACCTCTTCCCCAATACCAGAGAATCTACGTTCTATTTTCTTGTAACATGGTAAATATACATATTTGTTCTGGATAGACCTCCCATGGTCAGGATTAGGGTTAGGGTTTTGGCTTTGAAACAGAAACCGGTGAGGGACACAGTTCATGGTAACCTTCCTTTACGGCCTTGGAGAAGAGAAAGATACCTTTGTTATGAAGTACTAAATAGTCAAAATTGTAACAAAGTTGTAAGGCAAAAGAGCTGAGAACGATAGAGATTTTTCTATTAAAAGTTATAACAAAACAAAATTTATATGATGTTTCCTTGGTGGTGAATGATTAGGAAATTTATAATAGTTTTTTGTACACATTAATTCTTTTGATAGAAGCATTTTATTCTTTGTTTTTTTTTTTTAATAAATTTGAAACATGCTTTTTTGTGGTTTATAATGAGGAAATTTATAATAGACTTTTTTTAAATAAGTCAGAAATTTACAACAGGTTTTTAAAGTAATGCATAATCATTTTTTGGTGGGAGAATTTTAATATTTATTTTTAAGGTAAATCAAAGTTAATATTCAGTTTAAAAAAATCTAAAATGTTTTTCTTAAGAAATTATAACAATTTTTTTTAATACTATAAAACTAATATTTTGATGAAAAGAATTTTGATGATCATAATTTTTATCTTTTTATTTATAGATTATCCAAGTCTCATGAAATTCCATCCTCTCTCGGCTAATTTGCATAATGACGATGATTTAGGGTTTGAGCTTTGTTGCAGGTTTTAGGGTTTAGCGATGAGCAGAATGGTAATCATAGGAGGAGGGAGCGGAACTCTCTCCTACAAACAAGTGGTGTTGGACAAAGGGAAAGGTCCATGTGAAGTAGGCTTTAAGACCCCACTGTCAGGTACGTCGGGATTGGTGTCAAAACAACAAAGAGATGAAAACCACGAGAAACAAGACAAAACAGAAGAGGAGAATAAAGAATCCTGATGCAAGACGCCCAAGCCCTCAAACCCACCTGGGGGGGAGGGAGCAATCCATGCAAACAAAAGACAGTATTGATCCCAAAAGTGACTCTAGAAGACCCATAGACACAAGAATATAGGGACCAAATGGAAACACATGCCCTTATCTGCAAATTTTTGGGGTTATAGCCCACCGAAAAAATCCTACTCAACTAGATCAAACATCATTGAAAATGAAGCAGAGAGGTGGATCTACACCTAGGATCAAAAGGATTTTTTACAGCAGTATTCATAAATCTAGAAGACAGAGACAAGGTGTCTAAAGGAGGACCTTATTTCCATGCCTCCGCTGGACTATATATGAGACCCTAGAAGGAGAATTTCTCCCCAGAGAAGGAGACCTTTAAATGTGTTCCAGTTTAGCGCAGGCTATACTCCCTACCACTGGACTACTGGTTGATGTCCACCCTTGAAGCAATAGGAAATAAACTGGGAAAATTTGTGAAGGCATAAGATGCGACTTTAAAAGGGAAGTACACCTCATTTGCAAGAATTTGTATAGAGATGGATGTTTCGGGGGCACTACCAGAAGCAATATGTCATGAATTCAGGGATGAGGAATGGATCCAAACAATAGATTACGAATATATTCCTTTTAGATGCAGAAGATGTCATGAACATGGTCACCTACTCAGGGAATGTTCGTTAATTAGAAAGACGGAACAAGAAAAAACAAAACAAAACCAGGATGAGGAAGTTTTTGTTCAGCCAAATTATAAAGGCAAAGGAAACTGAAGACAAAGAAAACCCCCCGCAAATAGTAACCTGGAAACAAAAAATAGCTTCAAAGGTCTGGTGAACCAAACCCAGGTTAGAGAAATGGGGCAAGACAGGCAAGGGGAAAGAGAGAAAGAAGAGAAGGAGACCAATAAAACAATGGAGCAGCAAAATCTTTAGGAAACCGTCGACAATGACAAAGTTTCCACTGGCGAAGGTACCCGAGACCCAAATACCTCAATGCATGATAGGGATGGAGACTCTGAAATGACACCAAGTGAGGTTGGAACTGAGGATCCCGATCTCAAAGACATCATCGAAAGGGAAGGGATAGACCTCTAGAATATATTAGAGCAATGGAAAAAACAAGGGATGGATAACATATCGTCGGAACAACTAGATTGCATTCAGTACCTCTTCCTAATGAGGGAGGAAGCAAAAGCAAAAGGAATCAAACGAATGCATGGAGAAATAGGGACCCTGGATATCAAGGCGGGAGACAATCAACAACAACACTCTCCAAAGCAAGCAAAGAGGAAGAAGGCAATGAAATCCAACAACGTGGCCTTGCAGGAACTAGGAGTGCTCTTGATTAACTTGGGTAAGATCAAAAAGTTGTTCCCTACTCTCCCCCCCCCAAACAAATGTTTAAAATGAAGGTTATCACTTGGAATATAAGAGGCATGAAAAACCCCAGGAAACAAAGAATTCTAAAAAATAAACTTAAAGCGGAAAAACCAGACATTTGTTTTATTTAGGAAACCAAATGTATATCAGAAAAGGTGGTACAAATAAGTAAAGCAAATTGCAATATCTATAATGTTTTGGATATGGATATTCAAAATGTTGTTGGAGGCATCCTCACCCTTTGGAAACCACAAAAGGTGGAACTACTCTCGGCATAATCTGTTAAGCATTATCTGTCAGTAATCAAGCGATTTATAGGGAGTCCAAAGAAGGTTATGTGCACTAATGTTTATGGTCCTCAACTACTAGAAGATAAAAAATAAATGATTTTATATCTAGAAAACCTAAGGGATCGAAATCAAAATTCTCACTGGATTTTAGCAAGTGATTTTAATACAATAGCCACTATGGCTGAAAAGAAAGGAGGTATTAGAAGACTCGACATAGATGAAGAAGTTTACTTAGCCTTCATAGAAAAAACCAAGCTAGTTGATATAAAAAATGGTAATGGTCAGTTCACATGCAACAAAAGAATCCTACACCAACAAATAGCTTCGATATTAGACAAGTTCTTAATCTCAGAATCAATAGTCATGCAAGGTATAATAATGAAAGGAAACATTCTTCCTTGGGGGTCTTGGACCAATGGCCTGTTCTATTGGAGGAAAACTTTAAGGTAACCCCAAAAAATAGACTGTTTCGGTTTGAGAGTTTTTGGATCGAGCACCCAACTTTCAAGGAGAACATCAAGATCTGGTGGAAAGAGAGCACCCAAGAACATGTAAAAAAAATGTTTAAACTTCAAAGAAGGCTAAAATACATAAAAGAAAAACTCAAGCAATGGAACAAAGAAGCCTTCGGGAATATTGACCAGGCTAAAAAAGATCTAGAAGATAAAATTGGACAGCTCCAAGAACAGTGTATCCAAGAAGGATATAATGAGGAGAGGAAAAAAGAGGAGAACCAATTGAATCAGGGGTGGGAGACTAGATTTAAACAAGAGGATATCCTATGGAGATAGAAGTCCAGAGTAAGGTGGTTAAAGGAAGGAGAAAAAAATACAACTTGTTCTTCCACAGGTCAACTATAGCGAGAAGAAATCATAATAAAATCTTGAAGATCCATGACCAGGACAGGATAGAGAGAGAATCCCACCTGGACATTGAAAATAATCTAGTTAATCATTTTCAGAATATAGCGAGAGAACCCAACTTGGACAGAACTAAAGCAATCCATAGGATCTTAAGGAATATCCCCAAGGTGGTTACAGAAGATCATAACTTGACTCTAAATAAACCTATTTCTCCTGAAGAAGTCGACCAAGTGATCCAGAAGATGCCAAATGGAAAGGCCCCAGGCCTAGATGGTTTTACTGCAGACTTCTTCAAAGCTTGTTGGGATGTGGTTAAATATGATATTTATGGCATAGTGGAAGTACTCAAGACGCTCGGCCTCAATCTTGAAATCCCGGAACTCCAATTCTATCACCTTGATACCTAAAGAAAATGAGGCAAGGAGTCCAAATAGGTTTAGATTGATCGCCCTTTGCAATGTGGTGTACACGATTATATCGAAAGTTATCACTAATAGACTAAATCCCCTACTCCCCATTTTGATTTCAAAGGAACAGTCAGGCTTTGTGGAGGGAAGGTAAATAATGGATAACATCATTCTAGCCCACGAAATAATTCATACTCTGAAAAGTAGGAAAAAAAGTCAGAATGATAATTCAACTCGACTTTGCCAAAGAATATGACAAACTAAGCTGGAACTATATGGAAAAATCATTGGAAGCCTTTGTCTTTGACAGACACTGTATCAAGTGGGTAATGACCCTGGTGTCTACAACTAGTTTCTCATTATTGGTTAACGGAGCCCGAACAAAAATGTTTTACCCTTCCAGGGGCTTGAGACAAGGAGATTCGTTGTCACCATTCTTGTTTATCATTATGATGGAAGGGTTAAGCAGAACCATAAAATTTGCAATGGAAGAAGAAACTATAAAAGGACTCACACTATATGAAGAGTTCCCTACATCAACACATCAACAGTTTGTGGATGACACAATGTTGCACGGGATTCCCACTATCAAGGAAGCTATAGCCTACAAGAAGATCCTAGTTGATTTTATAGAAGCCTCAGGGACAGAAATAAACCACTCAAAATCTATGATTTACTTCTCACTATATGAAGAGTTCCCTACATCAACACATCAACAGTTTGTGGATGACACAATGTTGCACGGGATTCCCACTATCAAGGAAGCTATAGCCTACGAGAAGATCCTAGTTGATTTTATAGAAGCCTCAGGGACAGAAATAAACCACTCAAAATCTATGATTTACTTCTTCAACACCAATATTGGTGTCCAAAGGAATCTCTCCAACATCATGGGGTTTGAGAGGAAAACCTTGCCCACTAGATATCTGGGTGTGCACCTAACGAACAAGGCAAGTAAATGAACTACTTGGGAAGGGATCCTCACCAAGCTGCAAGAGAGAGTAAAAAAATGGACCTACATAACCCTTAATTTAGCTAGTTGTTTAATTCTAACAAAGGCAATCTTACAAGCGATCCCAACATATTTAATGTCGGTCTTCCCAACCCCAAAATGTATTTTACAAAAAATCAGAACAATCCAAACAAATTTCTTATGGAGAGGCATAGAGGATAAAAAGAAATGGGCTCTAGTGGCCCGGGAGAAACCATGTTGGCCAAAGAGCAAAGGGGGTCTTGGTCTACAAGACCCACAAGTAACAAATGAAGCTTACAGAGAAAAACTGTGGTGGAGATGGGTTAAAGACAGCTCGACATTGTGGGCTAGCCTATGGAGAGAAAAATATGCTCCAGGTATCAATCCTCAAGAGATAATCAGGTTCACAGGCACAGGAGAAGGATCAACCATCTGGAGCTTAGCTTGGAGGAACAAAAAGTGGATACGGGATCATAGTTTCCGAGAAATAAAAAATGGACAAACATCGAGATTTTGGGAAGATGCATGGCAGCAAGAACCCAAGATGGAAAACCAAGACATGGACAGGATAAAACAAGAGATGTTGGGGCAAGGTAAAGTAAGAGTTTGTGACTACTGGAAACAAAGGGAGGAGATATCAAAATGGCGAATATGGGACAAGTTCCAAAATCAAGACAACACTCGGGACGCACAACTGGTCAAAGAGATAGAGGAGGAGGTGGGTAAAAGGAAGATTTGGTTCTCAGAGGAGGGAGACCAAC
>CBVK0100687028.1:0-11785 GCA_900067695.1 Picea abies | reverse complement strand
CCTAGTATAGAAAAATTAAAAAAAAGAAGAAGTTAGGGATAAAAAAAACAAAGGGAAGAGTTTCCTTCCTCTTCCGACCCAGGAGAATCTGATCCAAATTTGGAAGAGATGACCAAGACCTTGAAAGACTTAACCTCAGAGATAGCCAAGATGAAATGGGAAACCAAGCATCCAAATAGGCCATATCAACATGTTGGAAATAGAAACACAAATCAATTTAGAAGGTCGAAGAAGCTCCTTAAATCATGCATAGAGAGAGGAGAAATGTTGAGGATGAAAGAGTTGTACCTACTTTCCAGGACAATGATATTGAAGAAATGGATGTAGACAGTGATGTTGTAGACGATGTTGTTGTACTGATCAATGAGACTGATCTTTATCCTAGTCACCTAACACAATATCACTATGAAATATCACAACTGTCAAGCCAGTTTGATGATGAGGTGAAGGAAGAGGAAAATTTTCAAATTCATCCCCAATTGGATTGAAGGCTGCTAAAGACATGGCCATTGACCAATTAAAGATAAAGACTATGTGGTGATAAGGATGAGCCATACCTTTTTATTCTTTATTGATTATAATTGTGAATGGATGGAGACGACACTATTTTATTGTATTGGTTTTGTTGTGCAACTTTTAACTTGAGTATTTTCACATGAATGTGATCGGTATTCTTTGGTTATGTATGTAGTTTCAGTGGAAAATATTTTAAGTAATAGATTGGATTGTTTGGATTTTCAAAAAATTTTGATTTTGAAGTTTCAAGATGCCTTGAAACAAATTCAATGAATTGCATAATCTTTTTCTGAATATGGAAATATTAGAAGGAAAAAAATAGGATATAAATGGGATATAATTTTTTTCTCATAGATTCGAATGAAGAAACCATTGAATCATATCTTTTTTTTCTGGTAAGTGTTCTCGGTTGAAGTTTTTTTTCTTCAAATTTCATTTTTCTATTTGAAGCTACTACTCCACTCGTATGCATGTTTACTCATTGTAAATTACCGTATATCTAGATCTTGTTTCCATTAATGATATGTGTTTCGCCTTGCTTGCAGCTACATAATATTTCAAATGTGGAATCCTCAACAGAAGCTCAGACATGGTTGATCACTTCAGCATGCATCGACATAATATCCAATGAATTCAAAAAATAAATACTACAACAAGATTGTGATACATAAGCACTAGTAATTTTACCGACACCAATCCACTCCAATGATTGGTTAAGGACGAGGCGACCAATCTATTCATGCATCATATGTTCATAGGAATTTGGGATTTGAGTGTTGGTGAGATCGAGGGAAACATTTTGCAACATTTTAATGTAACAGGTTTCAATCTGTTTAAAATATTAAACAATAAATTTCTAAGGTAGTTATTTATGACAACTATATTCAGTATTTAAGGTTTTTCATGCAAATTATATTGGAGAACTTGAAGCACCTTTATATAATTGTTATGACTCTCATTTGATTGACTCACGAAGCTCATCACAGGGAACAAAATCAACATTGAAAAAATGTATCTCGCTCACTAAAGATACATGAACTTGGTGAGCTTTATGCTAGACAATGGAATTATGTAATATGATATTACCCCTATGGAACCTCCACCTAGTGTTACTGAGGTGAAGGGAGCCATATTTTCTCGCATATGAAACGAGGAAACGAGGGAAATAAATGAAACTAAATATTTATCATAATTATTGCATAAATTTACGGTTTTATCTTATGAACACCATGTTTTTGGTACAATTTAATAATGATATTTTTTTGTTTTGTTAATGTGGCTGAACTTGTTGGTATCGAGATTACCCTGTGGCTTGAGAAACTGCAACTTAGGGGTATATAAGTCGTCAAAATCACTCCAGGATCGCAACCGGCTTGAGCCACACCANNNNGGATTTTTTGTCCCCACAGGTTTCGAACCGGTAATTTGTCAACACAGAGTAGCTTAACAACACACTTTGTCACCAACTATCCTACATCTCGAAGACAATAATGGTATTTTTATTAATCATACTTAAGATTCATCATTAATAAATATTGATCATTAAATAGAATTAGTCACTATCTGATGTGAAACTGACTACAAAACGTACAAAAAAAGTTCAGATTTATTTTACTGACAAGATCACAAGATCATTCTGACATACTTCAATTGCTTTTAGTGATTGATTCTTGGGTTCTAATGAGACTGTTTGGAAGAAAGTTTCACCTATCTTTATTAGTAACTTCAAGGAGTGGTCTCAATACTTTTAAAATACATATTAACGTTTGTTTGTGAATGCATATCCTATGCTTGTTCTTCTTGATTTCGTTTTTCTTACAATCAGTTTGATGAGACAACTCGCCAATTCCAGGCTATGAAATATATTGTTTCCAGTGATCGTAAATAAAAATATTTTGTGATTTCCCTTTTCTCGTGTTTGGACTAGTCAGGTCCATAACATTGACCTCTATAATGTCACCACATGATGAGATAATATATAATTATAGGGTTATAATTATATGTTATTGATCATAAATAAATATTAACATTTGTGAATGCATATTAACATTGAAGGTATTAGCATCTATGCTTCTCTCGTGCTTGTTCTAATTATGATTTCCATAGGTATTTAATTTAAAATTGAGTGACACATTGTGTTTATAGTTATCATGTTTCTTAATTTTTATTTCTATGTTTGTCTTGATTTTCTCATAATTGTTTCTCTTGTTGAAGATAGGAACCACAAGTGCCACCTAAAGAGAATTCAAAATTCTTTTTCCTAATGCATAATTCTTGTCGATTTCTTACCTATTTCTTATAAAGGAATTATTTTTATTTTTGTAAGATGAAATTTTTTGTGTCTAGCATGCAAATTACACATCGATATCTATATTCCATTATCATATTAGTTGACATTCATACTAAATCACACTATAAAAACAAGAAGGAGTTGGCATGGGTCACTTTTAATGTGGGATTAATAATCTGGTGTGGCTCATTTCATTTGAAATCAATGCATGTATAGAGGAAAGTGTTGCCTAATTTAGAAAAGGATAACCAAAGGATAACCTTAAGACAAATAATTTATTATAATTATAATTTATTATAATTATAATTTATTATAATTATAAGTTTATTATAATTTTTTTTTTAAATCATAAATAATCTTAAGTAGATTTCTTATAATCTTCTTTAGATTACAATTTGTAGTGAAAGATGTATTAACTGTAACTATCCTAATTGTTTCTGACGTTAAAATGAGTAAAGTAGAGGTAAATTTTTATTTTATTTTAAAAACACCAATTTAACAAGTGAGCAACGATAATCACATACAACAATAATTACGATAATCAAAGTTACACAATTGATCTCAATACCTCACCACACAACAAAATCTGAATACCACATTTTAATTTTCAATATCAGCCATATCACATGAAGATAACTTCTGATAGCTACCCTCCCAAGCTCCAAGTCATATAATCAATGCTCAAGTCCAGGATTCATCCGATTGATTTTGACCACTTAAGGTCTCAGGACTGGCAATTGTTCTGAGGAGAAAAGAGATATCTAGTTCCCTTAACCAATTGTATACTTCGATATTTCGTAACAAAATCAATAACAATACGCTTCATAAACTCTTAAAATACAGAATACAATCTACTACATTTTAACAATCATAAATCAAATTCCTAGTTACTAAGAAAAAACCCTTTATAAAACCTTACAAAAAGCATAACAAAAAATATTGTTCAAGATTAACTCACAACTATGGTTTAATTCTTCCTCTAATCATAATGCCAATAACAATTCTTAATTGGTAAAAGATAATTAAAATTCCAAAAATACAAAACATCCATATCATATATACTTAACCGGATTATCAATCCTTATTAAGGAATTTACTAATTCTTCTCATCCTATTTTACCACTTAAGGTGATGGAACAAATCAAATAAATAGTCAATGTGGAAGTACTCAAAAGTTCCTAAAATCCAATTAATGAAATAGTTGGGTAGCTAATCAATAAATTCAAATGAAAGGAAGCTACAACTGAAAGCAAAATTTAACATTGCCACTATATTGACTTAAAATATGCTCTCTTATTTTCCACATAAGTTATCGACCTTTTAAAAACAATTTCGTTTTAAGTTAGTTGAGAGGGTATATATATATATATATATATATAATTAGAGTATGACATGCAAGAATTTAATATATATATATATATAAAACAATTTCGAAAGAAGTTGGGGATTATTTAAAATAATCTTTGACTAAGGTTGCAAATGGAGATGGAAACCTATGTAAAAATATTATCAAGAAATTAAAAATAAAAACGAATTAATCCTTCATGAAATCAATATTTCGAAAATGGAAAAGGAGAAATAAAAACCATTGGCATTCTTGAAAAATTACAAGTGGAAATGATTCAGAGATCGATGATCCGTATAGATGGCTA
Organism: Picea abies; assembly: GCA_900067695.1. Taxonomy (NCBI): domain Eukaryota; kingdom Viridiplantae; phylum Streptophyta; class Pinopsida; order Pinales; family Pinaceae; genus Picea; species Picea abies. Next base: position 7,327 of record CBVK0100687028.1, on the reverse strand, counting down.
GAGTGAAAATCCGGTTAAAGGTTGCCTCACCCCTACTATACGACACAGGAGCACCTCTCCAGTTATCTTAAAATCTTCAAGTGAAAAAACGAGAATAGCAACAGCTCGAAAAGTTGTCCCTTCCATGGGGTTGTTAAAAATTTAAATATAGCGATCAAATGCAAAGGACCTCGACCTCGTAAGTTCCTTTGGTTGCGAGTCAAATAACCCTCAACACATAGGAAGCCAAGTCTACCACGCGGTTGCGAGTCAAATAACCCTCAACACATAGGAAGTACGAGTCTACCACGCTCATCGCAAGGATTGTTGGTGTAGTCCCAACGCACGATAAGGGTTTGCAAAATTTAGTTACAATGATCAAGAGAAGTAAGTTGGATTTCCAAACAAAGACAGGCTGTGACATACTCTAAATCCGAGTCTTTTTATAAGATGCTAGCAACATAAAATTATTTTTGTTCAATCGGGATTAGAAGAGAAATTTACATCAACCAAGGAATTTGGATAAATGAATAAAAATCTCAAGGAGTGACACCATGATCAGAGTTATCGTGCCACATGCACACCTTAAGAAAAAGGTTTAGTTACTATGGAAGGACAATTGTAGTGCTATTTCCACAAGGAAATATTATTGACAACGGTCATAAGAATCATACCCAAGATTCGACATATCTCAATACAAGACTCAACCATCACATAGAACTATAACATCACGTTCTTGTGAGCACATGTTATTGACTTATTCTTTAAGGACACTTGCATGCAAGTGATCCAGTTATAGTACATGGTTATTGTTTCACTTGTGTATTTTTCTGATGATGTTGATGGATTATGATTTTATGTTATTTGTCATATGTGTATTGACAGATGTTATTGACGAGTTTCCCTGAGTGTGTAGGAAACTTGATGGATTGTGGATTCCAAGGGAATCAATGGACCTCCTTGGACTCCAGATTGAGTCAAGGAATGGATTGTATTGGTTTGAGTATTGCATTTAGGCATATGTGACATATAATTGTTTATAGTATGATTTTATATATGGATCATTGACGGTTTTCGTTGATGGATCCAGGCTGATGAATGCTTTCTAATATGACTCACACAAGGATTAAAGGGGCCATGTGCATAAACCAGATATTGAGGGAGAGGTGTGGCACAGCCCCTGTCACATCCTACTAGCACTCTCATCGTGGCTCTAATGGTAGGTTAACGATTACCTGGTTCGAGAGGTCCACGATGTCACGAGGGAAGACTGAGACAGTCGCTCACAAAGATTTCTAAGGGGCGTGGAATAAGGCAGGGTCCTTATTCCTTAGAATCCCATAGTCTCTCAAAAGGTCTCATGAATGGAGTGTTGACTCCAGGGGTTGGACAACTACCAAAACCAATCAAAAGGAGAGTGGCACCCTTGGAGCATGGGAGTGTGTCTTGAAGGGCACATCGCGTGATTTAAAAAGAAACTTGAGTCAACAAATCTAGGTGGCCTAGAAAACAATAAATTAATTTGTCATTGTTGAATTTAAAATAATTAATTAATGAGTAAATTATTAATTATAAATCCCTGTAAGCGTCTAAGCCTTTTCAAATAAAATTTAATTAATCGTAAGTATAAGTTTTGTAAAGAGGATAAACTGAAATTAATAACTAAACCAAGATAGGAATGAGGTAAATCAACCTCCCTCGCGCCATCAGAGATGTGTATAAGAGACAGAATTAATATAATACACATGTGAGAAAGAAAATACCAAACTGGAATAAAAACATGAGAGAATGTGTATGCATATAAATGAATCTATGGTCTACTTAACACTAGTCTAACTAGAGAGGAATCCTATTTTAACTCAACTCAGATTTAGTAAGGCGTCATTTGTAATTTGGGAATAAGGGGAATAAAGAGACAACTAGGAGTGATTTAAGGAGCGTTTTTAGGAAAGGTGAAGGAAATTGTCTTTAATTAAAATAAATTGAGGAATTTACTTGTGCAACTTGGGGAAAGGGTGACAAGTGTACGGGGGGAATAATTTTAAATTATTTAATTAAAAAGTGAATTAATTGTGCAAGTGGGAATGTGTCATTTAGGAAACTCCTATAAATCAAATGGAAAGATGAGAAAGAGATCATGGGGGTTATGGGTAAAGTTATGCTGCAAATTTTTTTATTGGATTTACTTGTGAGAGTTGGGTTACCTAGCTTGAGAGAGAGTGGTGGCTCTACCTTGTGAGGCAAGCTGGGACCTAGAGTAATTATCGTTGTGAGTGTGTGTGGACCCTTTGCATCTCAGGGGGCTAAGGGGGAAGAAGAGTACCCCTAGCGTTGACTGGGAGGTACTAGTGAATTATCAACGGTTAGCAAGTGGGAGGTCAGAAGGAACGCTAGTTGTCGAGGATCATCTCCAGGCTCATCTTCATCGTCGGTTACGGTATTCTTGTTAAAAATTTGTATTGGTAATCAAGTTAAAAATTTGTATATGGATTTAAATATTGTTGTAATTTGTAATGAATTTATAAATTCAAGTTGGGTAATTTTTTCTTGATCCTGTGTAAATTTTAGAATATATTTTTAGATATTCTCAACTGTTGTCTTCCTTGGCGAGATCCCATGCTCTAAGTTTTTTAAATAATTTGATCATTATTTAAACCAAATTCGTTTTTCTTCTTGGGTGAACCCCATGCTATGAGTTTTAAAATAAGTTGATTACTGTTTTAAACCAATTTGTTTTTCTCCTTGGGAGAACCCCATTCTCTAAGTTTAAAAAAAAATTGCTTAGCGTTTTGCCTGGATTTTTCTCAACATTTCTAGATCTTGCCTTGTGAATCTTCCTGGATGTATTCTTTGCATTTTCCATTAAAATCACTCATCATTTTTTCCTGGATTTTACCCAACATTTCTAGATCTTACCTTGCGAATCTTCCTAGGTGTATTCTATGCGTTTTCCATTAAAATCGCTCAACGTTTTTTCTTGGATTTTACTCAACATTTATAGATATTACCTTGCGAATATTCTTGGATGTATTCTCTGTGTTTTTCATTAAAATCGCTCAGGGTTTTTTCCTAAATTTTACCCAACATTTCTAGATATTACCTTGTGAATCTTCCTGGATGTATTCTTTGCTTTTTCCATTAAAATCGCTCAACGTTTTTGCATGGATTTTACTCATCATTTCTATATCTTTCCTTGCAAATCTTCCTGGATGTATTCTTTTTGTTTTCCATTAAAATCACTCAACATTTGTCGGGAATGTACTCTGTGATTTGGTTGGTGAAATCGCCAAGAGGTTGTCGAAAATCAGACCCCGTGATGGCTTGCTTCCTTCCTCGAATTTGCTTGGCTATCTCCCCTTTTCTTTTGCAATTGATTTTTTATAATTTCTCACCTTAGAGAAGTAACATTTAGCAGGATACATTTTCACCCTTTTTAATTAGAATAGAAAACTCATACATTGTTGTATAATGTATGTTAAGCAACAAATAAAAAGGAACAATATCTTGAATCACTAGTGGCATGATGCAAGCTACATATAGTCTGGTACAAATGTGAAGGGGGTGAGATTCCTTATAATTTTTCCAATAGGTGGTTGACCCTTATCAATGGATATGCAAGGAACACAACCATGAGTTCTCTTTTGTTTTAAAAGGGGTTGGGTCCTTCTTTTAATTTTTAAAATTAAAAATTAAGTTAGGGATGAATTCTTATATGTCAAAATTCCTTGACGTTAAACCATACTTATTATAGACATAGATTTATTTCAATCTAAAAGCAAATTTAGGTGGGAGTTTGTATATATATATATATAAAACCTAGATGTATTATGAATTCATCAAGTAAAAATAAAAGGTTATTGTGTTCAATGGTTATGGCTAACGATAATTCTAAAATGCGAACTCTCAGAACTCTCTAATTAAATGGTCATTGTCTTTAATTATTTCGTTAGCAGTTTAACAATGATGGTTAGAGTAGACCCCATGTATTACCTGGATATCCACTTGTGCTCTGGCGATGTTATAATTTCCTTCGTCTTGTTCTCTTACTCATTCACACATAAATTGTTGAAGGAAGTGTTGAGTAAACTAGTTCACGCCTTGTTGCATAATTGGGGTTGGATTAGGGTTATCCATTGCCAAGGGATTGAATGGTATTAATACCTCATTCAACTGTGTAGACTTAGTTGGAGCTTATCCTTAAAATCCCTACATTATATTTATTATATGTATAATTTTTCACCCATCATGCATGTTAGCAAGCCATTATAGGAACATAGGCCCTAGATGGTTATATAAATTTTTGAGTAACACTGTTATCAAGGAAGGAAGGGATTGTTAGGTTAGTTGTGGGCTGCTTGAATATCTGATGCATCTATTAATGTCAAATGGAATTAGGATATTGTGTTTAGATCTCTACCTGATGTTAAGCTTGTAACTATGTTATTTTGCTTCTTTTCCTTCCTTATGTAATTTCCTCTCACTCTTATCTTAATTTATCGAAGAAGAATTTAAGTTTAGTAAATTATATCTTGCATAGCAAGGAATGAATGGATGGTCTTGGTTGATGAATCTAGTCTTGAATTAACTTGATTGATTATGTATTTATCTTACTCGTGCTCCATGAAATCAATGTTGATGTAGGATTGATTATGTATTTTCTTACTCTTGCACCATGAAGAAATTGTGGATGTATGATTGATTTGATAACTAGATTACTTTTGCACCATTAAACCCTATTGGTGTCGATTGAATTAGTAATTAGATTTCACTTGGGCCAAGTAATAATGTTGATGTATGATTGATAATCTATTCTGGAGTTATGATTTGTGATTGGATAATGGGAATTAGACACTTGCTTGTTCCCTAAAAGAGTCGCCAGCCCTGAGACCTTAAATGGTCAAAATCAATTGGATGAATCATGGGCTTGAGCTTTGCTTATGTGTCCTGGAGGTCCTAACCATGTAGGATAGGTTGGGAAGGTAGTTTCCTTTTGCTAAATTTTGATTGGTCAATAATGATGTGGATTCCAGATGAACTTGGTGAATTTCTTGTATTGATTAATATATGATGTATCGCAATTAATTTATGCGAATGCGTTGATTTTGTCATTATTAAATTATGATTATGTGTCGCCAGTGATGTTATTAATTATGTTGTGTCGATTTTATTTTCCTAATGCACATTTTGTTTTTATGGTACATCCTTTGTTGGCGTAATGTTGGAGACGTTACATATGGTATCGGAGCAGGTTCAACCCTGTGACTTGGGATCATTACGCATTCCATTGTATTAGACACTTAATTAATAACTTATCACTAATTAAAATTGAAATTTGTCCATGCAAGTAATCATGGTTAGAGGACATCGTAGTGCTAGGGGAAGAGGCGCCACGCCTCCTATAACATCCATGTCAGAGGGGTCTAACCCCTAAGGAGAACATCAAGTCATTGGATAGGAGCATATTGTTTGGGGGATGTGGTTGGCTTGATGAGGTCCTTTCAAAGGATGTCAGAGGTCTTTATTAACCGACTAGATAGAGATGAGGCCAGGGTGCCTGTACCCAATGAGGTTCCACAACACGCTCCAGTTGTCAATGGTAGCATTCATAGAGAACTCAAGAAGGTTAATTTTCCCGAGTTCATGGGTGCCACGGATGGATCAGCTACCCAGGATTGTTTGGAGAACATCGATATGTGCTTCACACTTCGCAACTACACCTCCAACATGAAAGTCTACATGGAGGTATTTTAGCTAAAGGAAAGTGCTCTTCGATGGTGGAAGATGCTCCTACCTCAACTAAACATGGTCGCCCAAGATATGTAATGGGAACTGTTCGAGGAACGGTTTCGGGAGAGGTATTTTTCAGAGGAGTTCATTGAGAACCAACTCAATGAGTTCAATGCCTTACGAAAGGGAGTTTGTACAATGAAGGAGTATGAGTCCATATTTATGGAGCTACTTCGGTATGCCCCACATCTGAACAGAGAGAGGATGAAGGTTAACAAGTTTTTGTTTGACCTTAACTTCAACATCTGTACGAAGGTGAGGATATTAATGCCATAGACGTTGCACGATATATTCCATAAGGCCCTCATAGCTGAGGAAGAGATGACCAATAAGGGTCATGGCAAGACTCCTGCAAGATCAACTAGACAAACGACATCAGGTGCACAACATCATCAGAGACTAGGGTATAGAGATATGTCTAGAGTACCCATGGTCATGACACCTCGACAACTGAGTCCTCAAAAGAGGAATCTCTATAGAGGACCATCGCATTAGCAACAACATCACCCGCAACAACAGTAGTTTAGGCCTGTTCAACATAACATACCAGGATCTCAGGATGGAAGGCCAACATCTTCTACTTCAGGGACCTGAAGCACTGAACCAAAGACTGGATGTTGGACATGTGGAGAGCCACATTACTAGCAATACTGTTCGGTTGAGAGAGATAGAGCATCTAGATCGACATGACACAGTATAGTTAGAGATTCGGGAAAGGCCCATAGGATTCATGCAACGATGAATAACCACCAGGTCGAGCACCAATCCACTATGATTGAGACGTCGGGTACCATCGTCAAACAAACTTTTAGTATTTTGATAGATGTCGATGCTACATAGATATTTATTTCTAGTGTAACGCTGAAAAGAATTAAGGTAAAGGAAGTTGAATATGATGAGTTTAGATACGTAGAAATGGATTCAAGTACCAAACATAAGGTTGGAGGAAGGGTTACAGACTGTCACATTAACTTGGAATATTTTGTAATGAAGTCCAGACTATATTTCACGATATTAGGATCGCATGACATCATGATCAGTATGGACTGGTTGGAATTACATGATGCGATACTCAACTGTAAGATGAAACGATTGAGTTTGACCGATGATGAGGGATAAAGAAGAATGACCATGGGAAGAAACCGGGGAGGCGATACTCAACTGTAAGATGAAACGATTGAGTTTGACCGATGATGAGGGTTAAAGAAGAATGACCATGGGAAGAAACCGGGGAGTGTCCTTGAGGTTCATTTCTTCCCTACAGCCGCAAAATAGCATGCACAAGGGATGTAAGTTAAATATGCAATATTAGCGCTAAACGAAAAGGGCAAGGCAAAAGGATTAGAAAACATTCTAGTAGTACACATGTTGTTTGTCGTGTTTCCAAAAGAGTTACCATGTTTTTCGCCTGAAAGAGAATTGGAATTTACAATCGACTTGAAACCTAGAACTAAATCGATAGCAAGAGCACCTTATCGGATGTCACCGCCTGAGTTACAGGAGTTGAAAATCAACTAAAGGAGTTGTTGGACCTAGGAATTATACATCCAAGTGTGTCACC
>CBVK0100687026.1:0-10365 GCA_900067695.1 Picea abies | reverse complement strand
GAAGGTTATTTTGTTCAATGGTTATGGCTAACGATAATTCTAAAATGTGAAATCTTAGGACTTTCTAATTAAATGGTAACTATCTTTAATTATTCTATTAGTAGCTTAAAAATGATGGTTAGAGTAGATCCCGTGTATTGCCTGGATATTAACTTGTGCTCTGGTGATGTTACAATTGCATTTGTCTTGTTCTCTTACTCATTCACACATAAATGGTTTAGGAAGTGTTGAGTAAATTAGTTCACTCCTTGTTGTGGAATTAGGGTTGGATTAGGGTTATCCATTGCCAAGGGATTGAATGGTATTAATACCTCATTCAACTATGCAGACTTAGTTGGAGCTTATCTTTAAAAACCCTACATTATCTTTATTATATGTATATTTTTTCACCCATCATGTATGTTAGCAAGACATTATAGGAACATAGACCTTAGATGGTTATATTAATTTTTGAGTAACACTATTAGAAAGGAAGGAAGGGATTCGTAGGTAAGTCGTGGGCATCTTGAATATATGATGTGTCTATTAATGTCAAATGGAATTACGATATTGTGTTTAGATATCTACCTGATGTTAATATTGTAACTATGTTCTTGTGCTTCTTATCCTTCCTTATGTAATTTCCTCTCACTCTTGTATTAATTTATCGAAGAATAATTGAAGTTTAGTAAATTATATCTTGCGTCGCAAGGAATGAATGGTTGTTCTTGGTCGATGAATCTAGTCTTGAATTACCTTAATTGATTATGTATTTAGTTTACTTATGCACCATGAAATCAATGTTGATGTGGGATTGATTATTCATTTGCTTACTCTTGCACCATGAAGAAATTGTTGATGTATGATTGATTTAGTAACTATATTACCTTTGAGACATTAAACCCTGTTGGTGTTGATTGAATTAGTAATTAGATTCTGCTTTCACCAAGTAATAATGTTGATGTATGATTGGTAATCTAGTCTAGAGTTATGAGTTGTGATTGGATAATGGGAATTATACACCTCCTTGTTCCTCAAAACAGTCGCCAACCCTGAGACCTTAAATGGTCAAAATTAATCGAATGAATCCTGGGCTTGAGCCACGATGATAAATGAATAAAAATTTCAAGGAGTGCCACGATGATCAGAGTTAGCGCTCCACATGCACACCTTAAGATTACTACGGAAGGGCAATTGTAGTGTGATTTACACAAGGAAATCTTACCAAAAGCGGTCATAACAATCACACCCAATATTCGACATATCTCAATAGAATACTCAACCATCACATCAAACTACCAACAACTGGCAGTGCTACTCTAGTCAGAGAATGGGATCGGTAGATATATTTATGAACTAAACACCAATTAAAATTCAAGGTAAAATTATTCAATGCTCTGGCATCAAGTCTAGATATTCAAATCAAAGGGGATCGATCTAGAGTAATAATCTAGACTTCAGTTCTTTTAAAAGATCCAATGAATATGCAGAAGCATTCCAGCATAACCCAAGAAGCAACGAATGGAAGAAAAACTCTCTCCCAATTTTGGAATCTCGTTTGCAGATTTCCTACTGAATTGAAAAGTTTTGATAGGAAGATTCAAGTGTGAAAACAACTACCAATGCTCATAGAGAATCCAATTTAATAAATATTTGGAAATTAGGAAATTGATTGGATGAGTGATAGTATATTTTAATATTAAGGACAAAACTCACTTGGAAAATTCCTGCATTCAACGATTAACCACAACATTGCAGTCTACAAAAATTTATAAAAACAACAAAGTTATGGGTTGCATCCTAATTAGCAACATTCGACCTTTTAAAAGAAAATAAAACTCAAGGTTTTAATAAAATGTTGGCAGCGACTAGCATCCTCAGAACCTATGGATTGTAACTTAAATTGGCACAGTTAAGATGAAATCCAAAATCCAATTTTTGCATGCAACTGACCACGGGACTGAAGAAAGTGTATTATGAATATTTCTCATTGCAATCTTGCGCTCCTTCCTTACTTCTGTTTGCAATTGTTGAGACTTCACCAGTACCACCCAGCCATTTCCAGGGGTACTCTTCTTCCCCCCTTAGCTCCCTGAGTCACAAAGGGGACACATGCGAAAAAACAACAACAATATCTCTCAGGCTTGCCTCACAAGTTAGATCTTCCACTCCCACTACAAGTTGAGTATCCCAATTCTTACAAGTAAAACCATTTTGGCATCATAACTTTACCAAACATAAGTTTCCCCCTTTCCCTTCTACACTATTTTCTTTATAGAAATTTTCTCACTGACACATGTCCACATGCACAATTAATTAACTTTTTAATTAATTAAATTAAGGTTATTCACCCACACACTTGTCACACTCTCCCCAAGTTGCACAAGCAATTACCCACTTTATTTTATTTAAAAGTCATTTTCCCTCACTTTCCCAAATGTGTTCCTATTTTTGCTCTTAGTTGTCCCTTTGTTCCCCAATTTCTCATTTAATGAGTGTATCCTAACTAGATTTTGGGTAGAGTTGGATTAGGAGTCTTCTTCTAGTTAGACTAGTGGTATCTAGACTCTATATACCATTCTATGTGTACATATATTCTTTCATATTTTATTTCTTTCTATTTAAAAAAAAAATCCCCCTTAATATTTTCATGCACACATGTGCATTCTATCCAATCTTTAGATTTTTCTTATTTTTTTCTTAAATTGATTTATCTCTAATATTTTAACTTATTTAATATTTTTTATTTAGTCCCCTAACTAAACTTCGACTTAGGCTTAGCATTTTATTGGGATTTATAATTAATAAATTCACTGTTTAATTAATTATTTTAATATGACAAGGTCTAATCAATTTATTGTTTTCTAGGTCGCCTAGATTTGTTGACTCAAATTTGGACTCAATACTCCACTCGATCGATCTTGTGAGAGACTAAGAGATTCTAAGGAATAATGACTCTGCCTCATTGTGCGCTCCTTAGAAATCTTCGTGAGCATCTGTCCCAGTCCAACCTCATGACATTGTGGACCTCTCGAACTAGGTAATCGTTAACCTACCATTTGAGCCATGGTGGGAGTGCTAGTAGGCTATGAGAGGGACACTACCACACCTCTCCCTCAATGTCTAGTTTATGTGCATGGCCCATCTACTCCTTATGTGAGTCGGATTAGCAAGCATCATCAAGCCTACATCCACTGACAAAAAGAGTGTCAATAATCTATATACATAATCATACCGAAATAAATCATTTGTCATATGTGAGTAAAATGAAATACTCAAACAAATACAATCCACTCCATGACTCAATCTAGATTCCAAAGAAGTCCATCAATGCCTTCAGCATCCATAACCTGTCATGTTCCCTGCACACTCAGAAAAAACTCGTCAATATAATCTGCCAATGTATATACATCAATATAACAATAAGCCACAACACAACATCATCATCATATGTAACCCATAATCAAAACTAAATCATAATATATCATAACCAAATCACTTGCATGCAAGTGTCCTCAAAGAATATGTCAATAAAAGTTACTCAATAGAGAGAGATGTTACATACACCCCCTCTTGTTTTAAACTTCGTCCCAAATTTTGTACAGTATATAAATGCAAGTAAATAAAAGTATCTGACATAGATCTATATGTCTAATATATCAAACAAGTAAGGAAATTGTTGACACATGTCATATGCATCCTCAAAGGTAGTCGAGTGTGGACTATAATTGTCCCACTAGACCTTGACCTGATCAACTATTAAACGTTGTAAATCTCGAATGCGATGGTCCAGAATGTAGATTGGCTCCACCATGAGAGCACCCTTGTCCAACACCTGCAAATAAATCATGTCAATAACATGTGAAGGATCACTAATATAATGTCTTAGTACAGATACATGGAATACATCTTGCATACTCCTCAAAAAATAAGGCAAAGCTAGTCGATAAGCCACGAGTACATTCTTTTCCACCACTTCAAAATGTCCCACAAACCTAGGAGAGAGTTTATCACCCTTTCCAAACATGATCGAACTCTTGTGTAGTTTCACCCGTAAGAAAAAATTGTCACCAACTTCATAACTATGGTCAATGTGATGTGCATCGACATAACTCTTATGTCGATCTTGCACTTCCTTAATAATATGTCTTATCGATTACATATGTTCTTCCATTTCTTGAATCACTTTTGGTCCTACCAGGACCCTATCCTCAAGTCAATTGCAACTCAATGGTGTTTGACATGGTCTCTCGTAAAGAAAATCAAACGATTCCATATTAATGGTACTCTGATAGTTGTTGTTTTATTAAAACTCTAATAGTGGCAAGAAATATTCTCAATGTTTTTGTTGATCCATTACATACATATGCAACATATCCTCCAAAATCGGGTTCATTCTCTCTATTTTCCCATCTTTTTCTGGGTGATATGTTGTACTAAAGTTCAATTCTATTCCAAAAGACTCTTAGAAACTGGTCCAAAATAGTCTTGTAAACATCGATCCTCAATTGGATATGAAAATTCTTGGTACACGATGTAATCTCACAACCTCACTGAAAATAAATCTAGCTATGTCTAGCGCCTGATACGTCGTATGTACTGGAATAAAGTGTGCACTCTTTGTCAGAGTGTCCACTACCACAAAAATAGAATTGTGTCTCCTTGTCATTAGTGGAAATCCAATGATAAATTCCATTGAAATGACCTCCCATTTTGATTCTAGAATAACGTGTGGTTGTAACGATCTTGCTGGATTTTTATGTTCAACCTTCACTTGCTGACATTATAGACACCTCACCACGTAACTAACTATGTATGACTTCATTCATTTCCAAAAGAATAAAGGATTAAGGTCTTCCTTCATCTTCATGACTCCTAGATGAGCCATGTACACTTCTTTATGAGATTCTCTCAAGATCAAATTTGTTAATTTGTCGTTAGGCGGTACGTAAATTATTTCATTAAATATCAACAATTCATCACTGTCTAAAGAATAACCTTCAAACGTTGGTACCATCATGGTATTTCTTCCAATATTATCCTTAACTTATTTATACAAGTCATCATTGATCTGTAAAGTTATAATCTTTTCTCAAAGATTCGTCTGAAGAGGTATTACCGAGAATATACGTGGTCTTCAACTTAATCCATCTACCACTATGTTCACCATTCATTTAATGTAAGTAACCTAAAAGTTGTATTTGTTAAGTAATTCTGACCAATTCCTTTGTCGTGCGTTCAAGTCACTCTCTGTAAATATATGCTACAATCCACGGTGATCTATCTTTAATTTGAATTTCCTTCCAATCATATAGTCTCTCCAAACTCTCAAGGAATACAAAATTGCCAATAACTCCAAGTCATGCATTGTCTAGTTCTCCTCATGCTTTCTCAATTTCCTTGAAATGTAAGCGATCATTCGACCATCTTGCATCAAAACTCTACCTAAACCTTCCTTGGATGTGTCCCTCGACCATCTTGCATCAAAACTCTACCTAAACCTTCCTTGGATGTGTCCCTACATACCAATAATTCCTTTTCCATGTTAGGGACTTTTAGTATTGGTGTTGTAATCAACAATTCTTTAAGTTTTTTAAATGCTTCCACGCATTTCTTTGTCCAGAAGAAATTCTTGTTTTTCTTTTGCAATTTTGTGATCGGATTTGCTATCTTTGAAAAATCTTCGATGAATTGTTAGTAATATATTTCTAAACCCATAAAGATGCGTACTTCTTGTACGTTTGTCAGTGTTGTCCATCCCATAATAGCCTTTACTTTCCCTGGATCTGGAGTGATACCTTCACCAGATATGATATGTCCCAAGTAATGAATCTTCGATTGGTAAAAAGAACATTTCAATAGTTTCTCATAAAAATAAATTTCTCGTAGAAACTGTAGTACCAATCTGAAATGTTCATCATTCTCTTATTTCATCCAAGAATAAATCAATATGTCATTGATACATACTTGAAAAAACATTTTCAAGTATTCACGGAACACCCCATTCATCAAACGCATGAATACCCCAGGGGCATTCATTAGTCCAAACGGTAAAAATGTTAACTCATAGTGTCTGAATCTCATATTAAATGCAGTCTTAGGGATATCTTCTTCTTTAATCCGTAATTGGTGATGTCCTGATCTCAAATAAATCTTCAAAAACATCGTCACTCCTTTCATCTGATCAAACAAATAGTCTATTCTTGGCAACAGATACTGGTTCTTGATCGTCACTTTGTTCAATTGACGATAGTCAATACAAAGTCTCCAAGATCCATCCTTCTCTCTTACAAAAATAACTGGTGCACCCCAAGGTGACACACTCAGACATATAAGTCCCAAGTCCAACAATTCCTTCAATTGCATTTTCAACTCCTGCAGCTCAGGTGTTGACATACGATATGGCATTCTCTCTATCGGTTCAGTTCCAAGATTCAAGTCTATTGTAAACTCCAACTCTCTTTCAGGTGGTAAACTCAATAACTCTTCCAGAAAAACATTTGCAAACTGTTGTACTATAGGAAGGTTTTCTAATCATTCCTCCTCACCCTTTTCACTTATCACTAAGATTTCATTAAGCTTGCATCCCTTTCACATACTTTTCTATAGTTGTAGGGAAGAAATAAATATCAAGGACACCCCCTAGTTCCTTCCTATATCACTCTACTCTGTCCCAAATCATCTATAAATATTAATCATTTTGTCTTACAGTTAATTATCACATCATGTGACTCCAACCAATCCATACCAATCACTATGTCATAAGATCCTAAGATCGTGACATAAATATCTACCTTGGTCACAAATTCTCCCAAGTTAATGCTACATTCCATAACCTTTCCTCCAACCTTCTATTTGGCACCGGATGCCATTTCTACATAATTGAACTCGTCTTTCTCGACTACCTTTACCTTAATTCTCTTTAGCATTGCACTAGATATGAATCTCTCCGTAGCACCTGGATTTATCAAAATACTAAAAGTTTGGTCGGTGATAGTACCTGACATCTCAAGTATGGTTGAATGGTGCTCATCCTGGTGGTTGTTCATTGCTGCATGTATCCTATGGGCCTTTCCCAAATCTCCAACTATAGAAGTTGTTGGCCCAACAGTCTGTGACCCTAGTATGTTCTGTTGAACATGCCTAAAATGTTTTTGTTGTTGACGAAGATGCTACTAATGTTGTGGTCCTCTGTAAGGATTCCTCTATTGAGGATTCTATCACCTTGGTGTCATGAACATAGGTCCTCTAGGTGTATCTCGATGCCCTAAATTTTGTCTGGCTGGCATCTGATGTTGTTGCGCTCCTGATGTCGTATGTTCAGTCGGTCTAGAATGAGTCCTTACCTAACCCCCATTTTTTATCTCTTCCTTCACTATGAGGGCCTTTTGAACTACATTGTGCAATGCCTAAGGCATTAGAATTCTCACCTTCACATGAATGTTGAAGTTAAGGCCAAAAACAAACTTGTTGACCTTTAACTTCTCTGTGTTCAGATGTGGAGCATACCTAAGTAGCTCCATGGATCTGGCCTCATACTCTAGCACTGTACAACCACCCTATCGTAAGGCGTTGAAGTCATTAAGCTGGAGCTCAATGACTTCCACCATAGAAGAGCACTCCCCTTCAACTAAAATACCTCCATGCATACTTTCATGTTGGAGATGTAATCATGAAGTGCAAAGAACATCACCATGTTCTCCAACCAAGCCTCATCAACTGAGACGTCTATGGCACCCATAAACTGGAGAAAATTCACCTTCTCGAGCTCTTTGTGCATATTATTACTACCAGTTGGAGAACGTTGTGAACCCTCAATGGGTACAGACGCTCTGCCCTCTTCTCGATCTAGTCAGTTAATCAATGCCTCTAACATCCTTTCGAAAGATCTCATCATACCTACCACATCTCCCACAACAACCTTCTCCTTCTTAGTAATCTGCTCATCTCCCTGGGAGTTAGACCCTTCAAGCATGGATACTATCGGAGGTGTCACACCTCTTCCTCCAGCACCACATTGTTTACTTCCCCTACATCCTCTAACCATGATTACCTGCATGTAAAATTTCAAAATTTAATTAGCGATATAATTTTAATCATTTAATTAACATAGTGGAAGGCATAAGGGTCCAATGTCGTAGGGTTGAACCTGCTTTGATACCATATGTAACGAACCTAATCGTTTTCGACGTTAAAATGAGTAAAGTAGAGGTAATTTTTTTTATTTTTTTTTTAAACATCAGTTTAACAAGTGACCACTGATAATCACATACAACAATAATTATGACAATCAAATTTACACAATTGATCTCAATACCTCACCACACAAAAAAATCTTAATACCACATCCTAATATTCAAGATCAACCATATCACATGAATGTAACTTCTGATAGCTACCCACCCAACCTATCCTCCAAGGTTAGGACCTCCAAGTCACATAATCAATGCTCAAGTCCAGGATTCACCCAATTGATTTTGACCACTTAAGGTCTGAGGACCGACGACTGTTCTGAGGAGCAACGAGATATCTAGTTCCCTTAACCAATTATATACCCTGATATTTCGTGACAAAATCAATAACAATACCCTTCATAAACTCTTAAAATACAGAGTACAATCTACTACATTTTAGCAATCATAAAACAAATTCTCAGTTACTAAGAAAGAACCTTTTATAACACCTTACAAAAAGCATAACAAGAAATATTGTTCAAGATTAACTCACAACTATGGTTTAATTTTTCCTCTAATCATAATGTCGATAATCATAATGTCAATAATAGTTATTAATTGGTAAAAGATAGTTGAAATTCCAAAAATACAAAACATCCACATCATATATACTTAACCAGATTATCAATCCTTATCAAGGAATTTACGAAGTCTTATGATCCTAGTTTACCACTTAAGGCGATGGAACAAATCAAAGAAATAGTCAACGTGGCAGTACTCAAAAGTTCCCAAAATCCAATTAGTGAAATAGTTGGATAGATAATTAATAAATTCAAATGAAAGGAAGTTACAACTAAAAGAAAAATTTAACATTGCCACTATATTGATTTAAAATGTGCTCTTTTATTTTCCACCCAAGTTATTGACCTTTTAAAGAGAATACTTAATACAATTTCCTTTTAAGTTAGTTGAGAGGGTATATATAGATATTACATACATATCTATGTAATTAGATTATGACGTGCAATAATTTACGCAAGGAAATCTTACCAAAAGTGGTCATAAAAATCGCACCCAAGATTCAACCTATCTCAACGCAAGACTCAACCATCACATCGAACTACCAACCACTGACAGTGCTACTCCAGTCAGAGAATGGGATCGGTAGATAGATTTACGAATTAAGCACCAGCTAAAATTCAAGGTAAAATTCTTCAATGATTTGGCATTCAGTCGAGATAATCAAAGGAAAGGGGATCGATCTAGAGTAATCATATATAATTTGTTTCTTTTAAAATATCCAAAAAATATGCATAAGTGTTCAAGCGTAACCCAAGAAGCAATGAACGAAATAAAAACACTCTCCCAATTTTGGAATCTCGTTTGTAGATTTCCTACTGAATTGAAAATTTTCGATAGGTAGATTCAAGTGCGAAAACAACTACCAATGCTCGTAGAGAATCCAATTTAATAAATATCCAGAAATTAGGAAATTGGTTGCATGAGTGACAATACAGTTTAATCTTTAAGGAAAAAACACACTTGGAAAATTCCAATGATTAACCAGAACATTACAGTCTACAAAAAATGATAAAAACGACGAAGTTATGGGTTGCATCTTAATTGGCAACGTTCCACCTCTTAAAAGAAAAGAAAACTCAAGGTCTTAAGAAAATGTTGGCAAAGACCAGCATCCTTGGAACCTCTAGATTGTAACTTAAATTGGCATGGTTCAGATGAAATCCAAAATCTGTTTTTTGCATGCAGTTGAATGCAGGATTGGCGAACGTGTATTATGAAGATTGCTTGTTGCAACCTTGTGCTCCTTCCTTACTCTTACCTACTAATCATTGATACTTCACTAGTACCTCCCAGCTAATGCTAGGGGTACTCCTCTTCTCCCTTATCCCTCAAGCTTCAAAGCGGCCACACAAGGAAAACCAACAACAATAGCTTTGAGGCTTGCCTCGCAAGTTAGAGCTTTCACTCCTACTACAAGCTGGATATCCCAACTCTCATAAGTAAAACAAAGTCAAAACCATTTTGGTGGCATAACTTTACCAAACATAAGTGTCTCCCTTTCCCTTTTACACTATTCGTTTTATAGAAATTTCCTCACTGACACATGTCCATATGAACAATTAATTAACTTTTTACTTAATTAAATTATGATTATTCACCCACACACTTGTCACACTCTCCCCAAGTTGCA
>CBVK0100687001.1:0-15694 GCA_900067695.1 Picea abies | reverse complement strand
TATAAATTAATACTTTATATATATATATATATATATATAATTTTATGAAACTAAACTTTTTTAAAAGGAATTAGTCATAGAGAAATGAAATGACACAAAATGAATTGGGAAAGGAGGGACATAAAATTAAATGAGGAAAGCAACTAGATTAATGAAGGAGGCTGTGGAGAATGGGTTTCTAAGAGTGGTTATGTTTGCAATCATCTCCATGATTAAAAAATTTAGGTTGTTTTTTTTTATTTACATGGTTTTTTCGATGATGCAAATAGAACAATGGGGAGATAATGCTAAGACATTGGTGTGATTAAATCAAATGAGATGTTTAGTGTTATGGGAATGCTTTTTGATGACATATTTGGTAAATTTATTATGAACGGTTTCCACAATATGTTCTTTGAGACAAGTTTGGATAGATTGATAAGTTTGGTCGATGTAGGATTTTCCACAAGAACAAGGAATTTTGTAAACACCTTGACAAAGAAGAGGGTTACTGTTATCTTTAACACTTCCTGATAATTGTTTGAGTGTCTTGTAAGGTCTAAAGAATTTTTTTATGTTCCTTTTGGCTAATATCTTAGAAATTTGAACAATGATGGCTTGAATGTAAAGGAGGGTAATTCGGGCCCAAGGTGGAGAAGTAGAAAGGGGGTTATTGGTTTTGGTTTTTGCATAGAGGATTGATTGAAATGCTCTATCGATTTGGGAATATCCATTAACTTGGAGGGATTTAGTAAGGTGGGTTTTCTCTTTGTTTATATATTGGGGGGTGGAAATTCAAATAGTTTTAGATACTAGAGTTTTAATGACTACACAGTTTTTAGTAGGGTGGTGGTGGAATTGGGCATAGAGGTATCTATCAATGTGTTCCTTTTTGAGGAAAACTTGGTGGGAAAGAGAGCCATTAGGTTGATGAGCGATTATGACATCTAAGAAGGGAATATAATTATCTTGTTGGTTTTCCATGGTGTATTGAATGAGGGGGATAAGGTATCAAGATAGCCAAGGAACAAGTTTAGGGAAGATTGTTCATTGGACCAAATAATGAAGGTATTTTTTTGTAAGTTAGCTTAAATTTATATTAATAGAGTACAAAATAAAATATAGTCAAGGTTAATTGTGGCCCACCTCTACGGAAACCAGGACCACAGTCAGTCAAAATACCATTTTTTATCTTTCAACATTGCAAGGTAGAGTTCTTTACATCCAAATCCCTAGTAGTAGCATGTCCTAGATATCTACTAAAGAAGCATAAAAGATAATCCATAGAACCAAAAAGTGAAGCCTAGTTCCCATATATAAAGCTATCAAAAGAGAGTAGGTGTTGCTAACCTAGGAGGACATGTTCCTACCTCTGCCATTGTTGAGTGTACTCCCTTTCCTGGGGATCGTCATAAATCGGGATGGGGATGGAAGGGGTACCTTCAAACTCTTGAGCATGTTCTACTATTTTCATTGAGTTGTGCTTGATATCCTCTAGGTTTGTCACTATGTTATCAATGTCATAAATTTCCTTACAAACTGCCTAAAACTTTTTATCCTTTAGATCCAGTTTGTGGAGAATTGTTTGTTGTTGTTGACCCCTCTCCTC
This sequence comes from Picea abies, assembly GCA_900067695.1. Lineage (NCBI taxonomy): Eukaryota > Viridiplantae > Streptophyta > Pinopsida > Pinales > Pinaceae > Picea > Picea abies. The sequence goes on along the minus strand of CBVK0100687001.1, from coordinate 14,106 downwards.
CATAACCTATGCCATGAAATATATTTTTTAGCCAATAAATCTCTTTAAGATTGAAAATATTGGTGTCTTTGGAGCAAGAGAACCTTATTTCTAGAACACAATCCCTGAAATATATCTCAACATGTTCGTTGGTCATTTTCCTCTATTTCTACCTTACTAAATTCTCAATGTGGGCAACCTCCTCCTTGGTAGCAGTAGGAAAGTGACACTAATAATTGGATGTTTCCTTCATGTCATTAGTATGGGTGTGAGTGATATTACGAGGGAGCTTCTAGTGTAATGGTTCCCTAACAGACTTCTTAGTCCCCCATGTCTCATTGAAAGAGGTGTTATCTATTGAAGTTTGATTTAAGTTGTCTCATTAATGATAGTTGTTAAGGAAATTGGGTTAATATAAAGTTACAAGATGAAGGTTAAAAATAATGAAAGGTTTATATTCTCGTGCACACAAAATAAATGACATAATATTATTATATTAATTAGTTGGTGTGTGTGTGTGTGTGTCTATCTGTGAGTGTGTGTGTTTGTTGTGGTACTAGCTCATGGCTAAGAAATCGTGACCTAGGGCATATAAGTTGTTAAAATCACTTGGGGATCATACTCGGCCTGGGCAACACCAACCCTTAGCATGACTGGATTTTAAGGTGTCTCCTACCGACTCCAGTGAGTTTCAAACCCGGGTCGCCATACAGAAAAAAAACCCTTCGAAACCAATCACGCTAGTGAGATTTGACAATTAGTTGTTATATATAAAAACATATTACATTGTTATTATATTATATTGGTGTTATTGTATTTTAAATTATTATACTTGTTGTTATATATAATATATTCGTTAGTTATATTTATTTTTATATAATGTATTTTCTATTTATATAAATATAAATTAGTTATATAATACATTTCTTAGTTATATAATAAATAATTTACTTATATTTCTTGTTATATATAAAATATATGTGTTAGTTGTTATATGTTTTTTTCCTCGAAAAAAATGTGGCTTCCATTTAACAAAAAGAAGTTACATTATGAAGGCACAAGAGCACAGTCCAAAAAGTGACAGAGAGAGATACCAAGACATGAGTCCATACAAGGACCAAATAGCCATAAAACTTACTACGTCCATAAATGGGCGTGACCAACTAAGTTATAAAAAGAGACAATTGAGAGAACTTCAACTCGACCACAATTCTTTTAGCTTCTTGTTCATAGAATGATCTTAATCTATTGGAGATTAAATCTCCATCACGAAATTCATCCAAAATTAATTGATGTTTAGGAAGCATTAATGATTCCTTAGATAAGGTATTTGCAATGGAATTTAACTCCCAATAAATGTGCCTGTGGCTGATATTCAAAAAATAAGTTGATATTAGTTTTAGTCGATGGCCTAGATTAACAAGTGTTGGGTTTGCAAGTTGATCCTCCTCTTGCATCCAGTCAATTACCATTTTTGAATCCCCAAATACCTACAACCTGTCCATGCTCCAATTAATGGCACATTTCAGCAACCCAAACAAAGCATTGAGTTCACCATGATTGCTGGTACCATATCCCAAAAATTCCTTCCTCGTAATATAATGGGGTTCAAACAAATAGAGAATAAAACCTAGTCCACATATGTTGTCCAAGCCTTGTGATGCCCCATCGAAAATAACCCAAGGAATTTGTTTATCTATCTCCACAAACCCAGTCACACGATCTCTTAGAGAACTGGTGTTCCCCTTAAAATGACTCATCATGCCCATAATTTTTTGAGTGACCTTGAATGGAGGGCGACCTTTGTCCTCAAATATAATAGAGTTTCAGGCAATCCAAATTCCCCAAACAGTCAGTCGCAGGAGCATTCAAACCTCATTAAAAAATGGACTAGAAAAGAAATCATGAAAACAATCATTCAAATTGGCTTTGTCCCATAGAATGGGTAGGCCACCTTGTTACTAATTTCCATCCAGACTTGTCGAGAGAAAGAACAAGCTAAAAATAAGTGATGATTTGTTTCCTCGAAACACTTACAAAGATATCACAACCTTGGCTCCTACTTCCTTCATTTATGCATTCTATCCCACGTAAGTACATGATCTTTGAGTGCAAGACAAAAAAGTATAAGACTCTTTAGTGGACACCTTAAATTCCACAACTTATTGAACCAACAAGCCTAGATTTTTTTTTCATCGTCCATCAAAGCCTAATAACCTAGAATCGATGAGTATATTCCACCCAACTTATTGAATACCGATGCCAAGTCATCCTCTTCCTCTGAAAGATGTATGTGATACTTTCTCATCTTTGAAGCAAAAAACTCCCAGCAAGGTCACCACTATGTAGGTAAATATAGACTGTATGTTGAAAGCCAATCTTGCCTCCATAATGTAGTAGCTATAGGATCACTTACCTAATAGAGAAATAAATGCCTGGTATCTCTAAGGAAGGCAACCAAATCCTTCGGAAAAAAAATTCCATTTCCACACCCCATGATAGCATCTGACCCACATAAACTTGATGCCTCGACCCAACCTTCCACACCAGATACTTACTAATGATTGGAAAATATTGTGTGAGTGATTTCCGTTGATTTGAGGCATCGATTGTGATTTTGTTTGGCTTCCAAATCCAATATATCACGAATCCAAGGGCTATATATTTGTCCACTAAGATGTGTCACCAAAGACTATCCCGAGTCAAGAACACCCATAGAAATTTTTTCGCCAAAGCCCATTTTTAGGAAAATGTGTCCTTTGAATCCCTACCATCAAACGTTTTTGGCTTGAAAAATATTTTCCAACTTACTAGGTGAGATCCCAGATATTCATAACTTACCTTCCACAAATAATTAAAGAATAATTTTTGGATCCGAGTGAGAATATTTTTTGGGATTTTGGCTAGTCGATGGCATTATATTGGAATGGCTTCAATGACAGACATAATAAGAACCATATGTGCCCCACCCCAAGAGATCCACCTATTACACCACAAGATGATAAACCCTTCAATCCTAGTTAACATCCAATGTCAATTAGCTACACCATAATTGTTGGGCTTTAGGACATGACCAAAGTTCTTAAGACCATCCTCTAGCTCACATGATGGGAAATTGAAAAAAATGGTAATTTCATTATGTTGATACACCTCTAAACCTAGGAAATATATTTTTGACTTTGTGATATTAATGACCATGCCTATAGCATCACATAAAAGATCTATAATATCCTTGAGGATTTTTCCATTGAGACCCACACATAGACAAAAAATAAGAATATCGTCAACATAAAGGAGATGGGAGAGACATTCATATCTCCCCACTTGTAAGCCTTGAAAATGATATGATTTATTTGCATCTATTAATAACCTGCTAAGTCCATTTATAACCAGAATAAATAGGTATGGGGAGAGGGGGGAACCATGATGCAACCCTCATGCTATACGGAAGAAAGGTGAGTCGACACCATTAACAAGAACAACAAATGACATTGATGTCACATAGGCCATAATCCCTTTTACCAAACTTAGTTCAAACCCAATATGTAAAACAAGGAGCCTAAGATATAGCCAAGACACTTGGTCGTGGGATTTTGACAGATCAATTTTAATAACCAAAATTAGATGCTTTAAATATTTGATGAAATGAATTCCTTTCTATGCAGATCCAATAGACTCATGAATAAGATGACCATGATGGAAACCAAACTATTCTTGAGAGATGTCAGAAGACAAAATTGGTTTAAGGCTCACCGCTATAATCTTAGCCATAATTTTGTATAGATGATTACATAGGGAAATAGGCCTAAAATATTCAAATGAAGTTGGGGAATCGATCTTTGGAATAACATCTAAGAAAGTTGAGTTAATTCTACTCAAACATATGCCATAAATATGGATCTCTTTTATCACATGAAGAAGATCAATCCCAATGATATCCAAGAAATCAATGAAAAATTCAACATTCCACCCATTCGAGCCCGAGCTTTTATCCCTTTTAAAACTAGAGATTATTGCCAACAATTTCTCCTTAGAGATCTCATGAAATAGATCATGATTGTACTCCTCCTCAATCAGTGCAGAGAAAAAGGAAATAAGTATTAATATTTTCGCCATCTTAACTTGGGATGGTTCCTTGAATAAATTGTTGAAATGATCCACACCAAGAGTGGCAAGATCCAAGAAACCACATACCTTGTTACCTTCAAAATCATTTAGTTCCCAAATTGTATTGTAGTTCCTCCTATGATTTGAAACATTTTAAAAATATTTGGTGTTTTGATCCCCTTTTGAGATCCATAAAGCACGGATTTTCAAACACCAAACCTTTTCTTGTTTCAAGAGTGAAGAATACCTACGAGCTTCTAAGGACCGACGAGAATCCATAACTTCTTGAGTCCCCCGACCTCTCTAAATCATCCCATAAGAATATTCCAACTCTGATCCAATGGAATGATTACATTATGCATTACCTTCTATCTTTCCCTAGCCTAGATCGAAACTTTTTCTTTAAGTGCATGAAGAGCATATATAAATTGGGAATAATTCGTCTCATTGGAATCTACTTGATAGTGTGCCCAATTATCCCTAACCATATTTCAAAATTCCTCCACCTCTACCTAGGAAGGATTGTATTTAAAAAGGGAACCAGACTTCCCAAGTGGATTTTCTAGCTCAAGTAATATAGGAAAATGATCAGAGCAACACACCTTACCCACCCAGGCTTGTAGAATGCCAATATCCTACATAATATTGTGGTGGATTAGGAACTGGTCTAGCCTCTTCACAACCCCCTCTGTCCCACTCCAATTATTTCTCCAAGTTGGATTCAAGACTTATGGTTCAACATATACAAGACCTGCCAATTCAGATTTGTTGAGGAAAAAGTTAGCTAAAACATCTTCCCTGGTAGAATTTCCCCATATTTCCTTCCCACTAGTGGTTAGATTCAAATCGCCCTCGATTACAAGGGAATCAAAATGAAAGAAGGATAAACCAAAGATATGTTTCTAATATTATTACCTTCTCATGTAAGGACCACAAATATTAAGCAAGGAGAAATAGTGGTCTAGTTCTTTGCTAAACAATTCAGTGTACAAGCAAGAAGAAATAGAGAAGCAATTTCGCAAAGAGCAATTAGAGGAGAAGCCAATTAAGGAAGAATTGTTTCTAGATCTTGACTAGGCTATCCTTGAGATCATCTATCCCCAATCCTCCAGAAGGTCATGGGTTCTTTTCCATAACAAGAGAATGAAAGTTGTAAGGTTCCCTTCATAGGGAAGAAGAAGTGGAATCTGACGAACGTTTTTTGACCTGCCTGGAACATGTAAAAGACAGAAATATATGTCCTTAGGCATGTCCACCCCTAGAGGAATATCTCCCCAATAAGCAACATAACTAGACTTAGAACCCCACCCCTCAAAATTCTCGGGATCTATCACTTCCATACGATTAGGCTCACCCATGCCTGAGAGATTAAGCAAAGAATCTTGTAATTGAACATGCAATGAATGAGGCTTACCCATGATTTGTTTCAGTTGTGTGCTTTCCTTCCAAAGGAATTCAATGTTGTTCCACTGAGATGGTGAGAGCTATAAATCATTACCAAAAAGTTCCACCGAAGAAAGAGTAACTAGATTGCACATATTTTCTTTCACAAGTTGTACTAAAAGGTCCCCCGCCAGAATATCCTAGAGAGGGACCGAAGATTCCTTCATAGAGATATGACAAGGGAAACCACTATTAAACTTTTAATCTGGGAGTGGGGGTGCCAGCTTCAAGCCATTATCTTCTAATATATATTGGATTTTGAATTGTCCTCTGTTGATTGCAAAGATCCCTCCCTATTAATTATGGAGTGAAAAATCATCTCACAATCCTTCATTGTGTGGCCAACCTTGTGGCATCGAGCATAATGGAAGGGAATGTTTATATAGTCCAGATCCCAAGAGTAGGATCGGTCATTGATAAAAATATCTATATATTCTTATAAACCATTTCTAGGGTCTAAAGAAAGAAAAATCTAAGCAATTTTGAGCACACCACTAGACTTATAATGAACATCCAAGGAGATGAAAGTTCCCAGGACCTCCCTAATAACCCTTAGGTCACCATCCTTCCAAAACTCAATGGGAAAATTAGGTAATTTTACCCATGTAGTCCATCTTGATAGAGACTTGTCTTCAACATCGAATAATTGGTTCCATGTCTTGGCACATAAGTGGTGTCTGCCCAAATACCAATGACTAGAAAGGATTTTTGAGGCATCCTCCTTGGCTTAAAAAATAAACCCAATCCAACCACGCAACAAGAGATGGAAAATTGGAGTGTAACCAAGCATAGGGACCCAATTCCTCTCTAGCCATGAACTCGTAGAGGCAACTTACATGATTTGTCCACAACATTTCCCCACAATTTCAAATTTGTCCAACTCTGTGATCTGGGTCACCCGCAGATCTTCACCTATCACCAACAACACCCCACTACCCCAAGACTTTACTAGTTTTTGTACCTTCTCTGACTTTCCTGAAAATTAACCCAGATCCCCGCCTTGAAGCTTTTCCTCCATAGTTTTACTTCTAATAAAACCCTAAACCGATCCACTCGCAAGAAACTTCTCATGTTCCACACCCTACGAAGAAGATGATTCATCGAGCACCATACTAGTCGAAACATAATGATGTGAGAAACTCCCATCCAAACCTACATTTAAGGTTGAAGGGCACAAATCCCCATGGATCCATCCGGGTCTATGAGAAGAGTCCCCTTGCAGATCACCAGACCTATCTAGAAAAACTTGATAAGAGTGATTTGTAGTACATAGAGCTCTCGGATCCACTTCTTGATCCCCTGAACTTATGCCTCTGATTTAAGGAGAAGGGAATGCTCTATGATCATATTTGAGAATATCTGATCTTTGGATAATGTGTCTTTTGAATAATCAACCTGTTAGATTTTACCACATCTTGGGTCTGGTCTATTATTTCTACGGATATAGACAAATTTACCCAATTTGAACTGTAAACATAAACACATTGAGATGCCTAACCATTTAACACAATGGAATATAAGAACTAGTAATAAGATCATACACAAGTACACAAGAATTTTAGGCCCAAAATAATGTTATTAAACCCAGACCCAATAGGATCTCGTACTAGGGACAATGGCCCAATTTACATAAAGTAACATAACAAAAAAACTTAGAACATACTGCAGAAACCCTCCTTTGTTTTTGTGCCAATGTTGTTGTCCAAACCTAGTCCAAGGAAGATAATTCAAGGGAATGTTGTAACACACATGTCACAACCCTCAATATATTTTTCTAGTCCTTTAGAATGACCCTCGGAGACTGCCCTCAATATTTCCTCCAAGTTGTTCCAGAGACTGTCCCAACACTGTTGCACAAGCTCACCAAAGTTCTCAGAACTCACTATTGTTCCAACTCTCAAAAATCTCTTGTAATGGTGGTTGTTACAACCCTTAAGGCTGCCCAAAAATCCATTGTTGGGAGACTATATCAACCTACTAATCATGGTTGTAACAACCCTAAGTACAACCCTCATTAATTGTTGTATAAGTATGCCACTCTTGTTGTCAGAGGATCCCAGACGTGTCCAAGACCTATTGTACCCTTTCCTCCCTAGGTCGAACTTATTCCCAGCTGCCACAACCCTTAAACAAATCTATGGAAGCCTACTTAGGACCTACGACTATCCTAGGTAACTAGTTCAAGTCACCTAAACCCCAGTCATAACAATTTACTAGCAGGACGAGCCTTCCTATGGACTATGGATGGCCTCAATCAATAGGTTGAGTCCTCCTATAGCTATGACTATTCTCTCTCATGTTGTTCGTGCCTTCTCCTCAACTAAACCTACCCAAAACAAGAACTCAATAGCAGATCAAACCCTCACATGTAAGGCTCCAACATTGGTTGTAACAGAAAATTAGAACTGAGGTAAGCTACTTGTAACACCCTGTTTCCCCCAGTCTGTAAAAATAACTATACTGGCCAAGTATTGTGGCAAACTCAGAAATGTGAATGTGTGATGTGAATGGACCTTGTGAAAAAGGTCGATGAATGTGAATGATATTATAATATATATATATATTGCAGGACTGCTAAGAGGGGGATGTGATGAAAAAGAGACCAAGATGGCTGAAGAAAGGCGGTGGAAGGCACCTAGAATGGTGGCGTTAACTTCCACTGAAACCAATACCGTATTTGGACTTCACTGGCCTAGAGAACCAAGAGCGGCTCGCTGGCCTCGAATTAAATGACTCGCCAGGTTGGTAGGTAAATGTCTCTTCATGAGTAATGAGGGATGGGGGTGAACCGCCCATCCGTAGAGTCCTCAGACCTGACCACCGCGAGGAAAATCATGCCACACGCAACCTCACCTAAAGGAGAAAAGGCAGGAAGAGTGGGCGATCAAGGGGGCAGATGCGAGGGGAAAAAAAAAGAAACTCTGGAAAATACAGAGTGAGTGATAGCGGAGAAGAAGGAGAGTAACCTTCGTTCTCGGTCACCGGCAAATAGAGACTCTGTCTCGCAGCATCGTGGTCTCAACTCGCGGGTGGCTAGTGGTAAATCCATTGGGAGTCGTTGATCCTACGGTTTGGTGGAAACGAGCACCCCTCTCAGCAGTTGCAATCACACCTGTTGTTATTTCTGATAAATGTTTTATATCTTGTATCTTGAAGTTTATAAGCTGATATGTATGCTCATAGTCTGTGCAATTTATGAATGGTTTGAATATAAGACTATGTGTGGTGTTTTGACCAGAAATGATGGCTGCATGTTTTTATTGGAAAGACCATGTATGGCTTATCTTTATATGTATATATATATGATGAACTAATACAGATTTTCAAGTCTGCTCTCGGGAGATTGTTCCTGTGTTTGTCCTACTTGATGCCTTGGATAGATTTCCTCCCGAAGGCACCCTTTTGAGACCACTCCCTTACCTTCAAGAAGACCTTCCACTCTGGTCTTCAAAACCTGGTGTAAATCACCTGAGGACCCGAAGAAGGATGTTAGAGGTTAAGTCTCAAAACCTTGTACGAGGGAGAACGGTCCTCGTAGACCTCAACATTTCGGCATTTCGGTACCTAGAATACCCAAGGGTGAGTTCCCTTGCACTCACAAGTTCCAAAACCCTGACTTGCGAAATCCCGAAATGGAAGCACGTGGATAAGTATCGATTGATGGATGAGATCCTTTCGGAATATCTGAGGTCAGTCGCAACCATTAGATTGGAGGAAGACATGAGGGCGTTGGACACCTTAACCCTTTTATTTTATCTCCGTAAGTAGTGAAGATATCTGGACCATTGGTTTTCCACATCCAGGGAGCAGCAGGAGAGTGCCCAGCATGGGACAGATCTGAACCGTCAGATATTAGTTAGAAAACCCGACAGTCGTTGGATCTGTCAGGATATGCATGAGGGTTAAGCCCTCATGAACAAAGGTGAAAGTCCCGAAAGAGGAGTTGGTACCGAGATTTCGGAGGTCTCAAGGACAAGAAATAGGGACACTCCATGATGGAAGTCCCGAAGCAATCTAGACCGTCCATCTAAGGAGGACACGTGCCAGATATTGAGAGTCCATCGGTATGTCGAATACTGGGGATTCGAGTTGACAAAGGATTTGTGTCACTGGTCATCGTGAGTCGCAAAACCCCGAAATGAGTATAGAGCAACTAGAATTAATGTTTCGGTGTTTTGGCACCAGGGACATCTAGAGGCAAGTGCCTTGTCCTCGTATATCGCAAAATCCCAGTAAACAAAACCCCGAATTGGTTTAAGTGTGAATAAGTTTGAGAAAGTCGGGATTTGATCGTGACCATTGATCATCCTTAAAAGATCATAACAGTTGATCGTGGGTATTGGTCGCAACCATCCATCGGAGGGACACGTGGCTTCCAGTTGACATTTTTGTGTTTTAGCACCCGGGAAACCAAAGGGCAAGAACCCTTGTCTTCCCAAGTCAAAAAATCTCAATACCCAAAACCCCGATGCGCTCTATGGTAGAAAGGAGGAGTCCCGAAAGGATCTAGATCGTCCATCTGAGGAGATGCGTGGTGAGCAATCAAAGTTCAGGGAAAACTCCAAAATCTCATGGACCGTTGGATCCAAATCCTCGAGGATCGTTGATCTCCTACATGAATCCCCATATTGGGATTCGGGGATTGGAGTGACAAGAGTTTTGGAGTCGTTGCATCGTGAAATATCGGTTCACGAAACTCCAAAAAGATTTGGACCGTTGGATCCAAAATGTCGAGAGCCATTGGATCTCATACAAGAACTCGAGTATCGGGTTTCGGGGTTTGAAGAGTTGAAAGACTTGACACTCTTGCATTTCGAACTCCTGATTACTGAAATCTCGATATGGCCAGGACCGTTGGATCAGGGGAGGCTTATAGACGTTGATCTCCCTTTGGAGGGGAACTTCGGAGACTACGGAGTTTCGGGGATTCGAAAGGGAGAGGAAGAGACATTGCATCATGATTCCCCGAATCGCGAAAAGCTGGTAAGTGCTTTGTCAATTTAGTGCGTGGTCATGGAACAGGGTCACATGGACAAGACCCAAGCGGGGTGCTTGTCACTCGCCAGCCCTTTCGGGATTCAACATTTCAGCATTTCGGGGTTTGCAGAGTCGAAAGACTCGACTCGCTTATATCGTTGAGTCACGAAATGCGAAAGAACACCTAGTTGTTTGGCATCTGACCATAACCGCAAATCATATGAGTGCGGATAAGGGGATGGCAGGGTCTGTATCAGGCCCCGTAGGTATTCCGGGAACTATGTCCCTCGGAGAAAAGAAGAAAAAGACCAAAAATTTATTATGTCGCATCAGGTATGTGATAAATTGGTATCAGAGCATGGTTACAACACTTGGCCTGCTTGGGCTCATGAATGAGTTGCACGGAAGCTCTGTTCAAAACACTCCTAAAAGGATTAACCCCCCTGTCTTAACCTTCCTAATCAAAAGACGAAGTTAAGAATAAAAAACCCCTATTGTGTGTGTACATGTGAAAATATGAATTATGTACTAGTTATATATAAATATAAATATTGACTAACAACCAGCGTTTGTCTTTTGCACCTAAGCGGGCGATCGGCCATGGGAAATTATAGACGTATAAAATGGTGACTCACCATGAATTGGGAGAGGGCTCCCATAATAGAGATGAAGAGTCTGATGAAAGGAGGGAAATAGGGACCCCTCCAAGTCTAGCCGAGACTGTGAGGAGCCTCATGGTCGAATTACAAAGATGTAAGGCCGACAATGAAAGGATGATGAAAGAACAAGAAAAGAAAATAGAAATTAACGCAATTTTACTGCAGAGTTTATCCGATCTACAAAGACAAATGTAGCATGAACCTAAAACTCAGAAATATGGTCATATCAGTGACCACACTGAGAGGAGCACCTCAAAAAAGGTCCACCCCAGAGGTAAAGGACAAGCGTCGGATGATTCCCCTGAGCAGAAAGTTGGCGATTCAGAGGGCTCTTCTAGCAGTAGAACCAGTTCCTATTCCCGAAGGAAACAAAAGAAGCAAAAGTCTTCCAAAGGTCGTAAATTCGAAGAATTCAAAAAATCCAAACCACCCTCCTTCGACGGTGAAATAAAGAAGGGAGAAGAAGTAGAGGCCTGGCTTCTTGGACTAAAGAAGTATTTCAGAGTCCATGACTTTTTAGAAAATATGAAGGCCCAAGTGGCCACCTTCAACTTGAACAGAAAGGCTTCCATTTGGTGGGAAGACCTTAAGAATGTGAAAGGGGTTCACGAAGAGGACCTGTCTTGGGGACGGTTTGAGAAATACTTCCGGAAGAAGTATCTGTCGGAAAAATATTTCGACGAAAAGACTAAAGAGTTTTATGAACTCAAACTAGGACAACTCACTATAGAAGAATATGTCAACAAATTTCTCGATTTGTTGAGGTATGTACCCTATATAAAAGCGGAAAAGGAAAAGGTGCAATGCTTCATCAGTGGACTTCCTAAGGACTATCAGAACAGAATTGAATTTGATGAGACAAAGACTCTAGAAGGCACTATTCGAAAGGAGACCTATTGTCATGAACAGTTTGGGCATCGAGCAGAACCTAGCGAAGGATGGAAACAAAAGAGTAGTTCAAGATTTCAGAAAAGGGGAATTAAATCCCCAGGATTTAAGAACTATAAGAAGAACCCAAGAATGAACTTCCCAGCCCGGAGTATGCACCAGTAGAATTTTCCCTCCTTGACCGGAAATAAAACTTCTGGACCCATATCAGTGAAGACTGATAACCCAAAGAGAGAACCTTTGAAATGATGTGGTTGCGGGGAAGAACATCTATTGAGAGACTGTCCACACCGAAAATAGAGTAGTCAGAGGATTTATAACATCCAGAAAACTACTACCGTCAATGATGTGGCCAGGAGTGTGCCACAAATTCATGCAGCCTTGGATAATAACCAAGCCAACCACCAAGCTTCAGTAGTGGAAATAGAAGGTATGATTTCCAACCATCTAGTGTCTGTTTTAATTGACCCTGGTTTAAATTTGAGTTATCTAGCCCCTTGATAAGTGTAAACTACAGCCACAAAAACATACCAAGCCATGGTTGGTACAGTTAGCCACTGGCACCAAAAGAAGGGTAGTAGAGGTTATACCAGACTGCCAATTGATGTTGGGTAGATTCCCCACCCAAACAACCCTTAACTTATTACTCCTGGGATCGTATGATCTACTGATTGGTATGGACTGGTTGGCTGCCCATAAATCCAGATTGGACTGTTACCATAAAACCTTAGAATGTTTAAGTAAGGAAGGAAAGAGGATAACCCTTCAAGGGATCTAAAAACATGTCTCGATGAGACAAATATCAACTCTGCAAATGATAAAGTATTGTCGAAAGGGATATCCCCTATATGCAATACAGGTGTTGAAAACAATCGAAGGTGACAAACCAAGCCCTGACGATCACCCTATCCTAAGAAAATACAGAGATGTATTTCCAGAAGAGGTACCGGGTCTACCTCTGAGAAGGGACATAGACTTCTCAATAGAACTTGCACCAGGAGTAGTGCCAGTGTCTAGGACACCCTACCGAATGAGCACACCCGAGTTAGTTGAACTCAAGTTGCAATTAAAAGAAATGATGGATAAGGGCTATATTCAGCCCAGCGTGTCTCCATGGGGAGCACCAGTCCTGTTCGTGAAAAAGAAGGATGGTACCCTTAGATTGTGTATAGATTATAGGCAACTCAATAAGGTAACCATAAAGAACAAGTACCCCTTGCCCAGGATCGATGAACTGTTCGATCAATTGGGGGGTGCGTCTATTTTCTCAAAGATTGATTTGACGTCGGGATACCATCAAGTCTGAATCAAGGGTGAAGACATCCATTAAACTGCCTTCCGAACGAGGTATGTTCATTATGAGTTTGTGGTGGTGCCATTTGGGTTGACCAATGCCCCTACCACTTTTATGTGCTTGATGAACAATGTACTCAGCAAATTCCTAGACAAATTTGTGCTTGTTTTTATTGACAATATATTAATTTACTCCAAGAACATAAAAGAGCATGAAGAGCATCTTAGACTTGTGCTGCAAGTGCTAAGAGAACATCAGCTCTATGCCAAATTCAGAAAATGTGAATTCTTCCAGAAGCAAATACATTACTTAGGCCATGTTCTCTCCGAAGAAGGAGTAGCGGTATACCCTGACAAAATCAGGTCTATCATAGAATGGCCTACCCCAAAGGATGTTTCGGACATCAGATCCTTTATGGGATTAGCAGGATACTATAGGAGATTTATAAAAGGATTCTCCAAGATTGGTTGTCTAATCACTGCCCTCCAGAAGAAGGGGACAAAATTCCTGTGGACACAGAAATGTTCACTGCCCTCCAGAAGAAGGGGACAAAATTCCTGTGGACACAGAAATGTCAAGAAATATTTCAAACCCTGAAACATCTACTGACCCATGCACCCATGCTGAAGATCGCCAATCCATAAGCTGACTTCCTCATGTGCACAGATGCCTGTAAGGAAGGGCTCGGAGGAGTCCTTATGCAGGTGTTAGCGATATTTCTTGTAAGAGGGTTAGAATGCAAAAGAATGGGTCAAAAAC
>CBVK0100683998.1:0-14679 GCA_900067695.1 Picea abies | reverse complement strand
CATACGAGATCGGTCTCGGCATTCCTGCTGAACCGCTCTTCCGATCTCAAGTAATCTCAATTTTGCTGGGAGCTTCGAGGCGTCTGTTCTAATCAAGCCCTCGTTCTCATCAAGGTTTCTGATCTTTCCCAGTCGTGGTTTATGAGCTCAAAGGAGAGACTCACTCTTGGCGGCGTGGGGATTAAGACCCGCAAGTGGAACACAACAACTCCCTTAGATCCCACAACATTTGCGGATGCAGCGGTCCAAATCTACCTCAAGCATGAGGGTAATTTGGAACTTGTTGCCAAGAGCATTGAATCCTCAGATCTTGACTTCTCAAGATACGGTGATATATTTTTTGAGGTGGTCTTCATTGGAGGTCGCACACAACCGGGTACCATGAAATCTGAAGAAGGGGATCGGCATCCTCATGCTGTTTTGAATTGTGAACTTGCAAGGCAGAATATCTTGCCATCTGTGCTGCTATACAGGAATGGTTGCCGGAAGGAATTTCCTGTATACATGGTTGGCTTATCAGTCTCATTTCGGTATGAATATCTTATGAGAGAAACAATATTCTCTCAGCTGTTTTTGCTCCCTCAGCCGCCTTTCAAAATAATTTATTACACTGGTGATTTTTGATCTTTGCAAGGCTCTTCCTGGAGTTTTCCCTACAGTAGTGGTTGGAGCTGTGCGTGCACTTTTTGATAAAGTTGGTGAATTAGATATGGAGTGTAGGACTCACTTTGTCCTTTGGTTTGCACATCGCTCGCTTATCAAATTTCCGGTTTAATTGGCCTTGGGAAGAATGGACGCATGTTTTGGATCTTCCAAAGTGGTCACCACAGCGTGTCTTTGCACAGGAAGTTAGATTATCATATTGGGACAAAATTAAGGAGAGTTTAGAAAATGCTCCTGCCTTAGAGGAACTTCTCCCACCTAAATGAGGAATTTGTTTCAAATACAGTGGAGAAAGTCAGGGAGAACAGTCTGAAGCAGAATTAGCTTTGTCTGCAGAGTTAAGTGGTATGGTAAAGGAAAAAATTGGCTCGTGAAATGTATCCTTGGGTGGAGGAGAATATTATATCAGTACATGGCCACAAGGTTGCTATTGAAGTGATTGTTCAAACTCTTATTCAGGTTGGATCTAAAATCTTCACTCATCCAGCCACTGTCCTAGAGCGATATGGGTATGTACTGACTAAATTGGCTTCTGAACAACCGAATCAAATCTTAGTCATAGCAGAGGTTGCTAAACTGTGGAAAAAATAGTTCTCAAATGATTGCTATTACAATTGATAGCATGATGCTAATATTGGCTATATGATAATTCAAAAGCTTAACCTGGTCACACTAAGCTTATAGCATGCTGCCATTTCCATATCCAAAATATGCAGAATGCAGGTTTGATTTTCATAGCTCTATATTTATCTTCTATGTTCTTGAGGCAGAAGTTGAGGCATTTAATCTTGGATGTGTTGTAAATGTTGCTTGGACTTTGTTAGAGATTCATTCACCAACAATATCTGGAGAATGGATTTTTGGCTTCCTCACATTAATGCCATGCATAGTTTTAACTAAGCACTGAGCAAAGTTCAATATGACCGATGTTATGGTAAGGTGAAAGAAATTTTCCAAAGGAATTTGAAGCATACATGCAACAGACAAAGAAGTCAAGAAGAGACATGAGAAGACAATTGAAAGAAACAAGCTACTAATGAAAGAGAATGCATCTTTGCATAAAAAACTTTGACTTCTCAGATTGCAGTTGAAGGAACAAGCAGTCCCAGCGACTAGACCACTTGGATTAGAGCCCCTTGCTCAAATTGTCACTTCTATGGAAGGAGAGTTACAAGCTGAAACCCATCAAGAGGAGATTACAAGTTTAGTCAGAGAGAAAGGAGCTTCATCTAAGAAACCCTGAAGTCATTTACAAACATGCAGGTAATCAGAATTTTGATATTTTGATTTTTGAAATACTTATGTTTTTTTTGGTGGTTTAGGCGAGCCCTCCAGTGCTCATTAACCACCAAAAAGAAGTGATTTCGGTGGATAAGGTACATAAATCGAAACACTGTTAACCACAGAAAGCCATTTCAACCAGAATATTCAAAATTCTGCCTAGATTCAAGATATTCAAGTTGGAATGATGTGAAATCTTCTGGAATAGGATGATTATGAATTATCAAACCAAGTCTAAACACTATTCTTGAAAAAGAAAGTCAAAAAGAAGTTTTTTTACTATATTTGGTCATTTTTAAAGAGCAAGGGCAAAAAATCCCTCATGCAGCCACCTCAACAGCCTCATCAGTTCCACCTTCTATCTACACAGACCAGATAGTTAGGAATGAAAGTGAACTGCTAACTACAGTACAACATTTACCAGTTGTTTTTGTTCCCTATGCAACTAAGGACAGTGACACAGGCAGTGCATTAGTTCATATCCTTTGCAGAATGGTATTTTTACTACATCTGAAGGCCGTATGGAACTGCAAGAAGATGCAAGAGAAGGAGAGGAGCAGGAGATTAAATGAAAGGTTGTTGTTGACAGAAAGAAGGGAGTTTTCTCTAAGAATCCTTGAAACTAAATGCAGTAATACAGGCAATTGAAATTTTGAAATTTTGATTTCTGAAAGTGTTTCACCTTTCGGTGGTTTAGGCGAGCCTGTTAGTGCTCATTAATCACCGAAAAGGGGTTCTTTCAGTAGATAAGGTGCTTAAATTTGAATATCGTTAACCACCGAAACCTATAACTAGACAGAGAAAGATAAATTTTGCACAGATCGAGGTTTTGCTGATCCAAATCTTTTGAAAACACTCATGATGGATAGATGATGAATTATCTATTCAGTTTCAAAATTCATTTTTGGTATATAAGGATTTGAAAAGGTGGCCAAGTTGGTTTTGGCAACTATTTTGGTGGAAACAAGTGGGGTTTTTTGCAAATATCAGAGAATCTAAAAATGATTTGTACCTGAAGTTATTGTTGTTTTGATACACGGTCCAGAAAAGGTTTACAGAGGCAGGGTTGTAACCGGAAACACTCTTTGTTGGTGGCTTCACAGCTTGAGTTTTTATTATTACTGCAAACTTATTGGTGGTTTCTTTATGATCATCCACACAATCCAGTGGATTTTCGGTTTACTGTTGTCCTTGATCCTAATTTTTGAAAATGCTAGTGGTGGTGCAGCTTAGTTTCCTCATTATGTTTCTGGAAGGCTGAAATATGCAATTGGGGAAAATCCTCATTTCTCTCCTAATCATGGAAGATAGTCATGGTGTATGTGCCTGTTGACCTCATACTGAGAATTGGAAGCAAATCCTAGCATTTTATATCAGTTGGGGACTTTACTTTTGGGAGATCATCCAGAGTCAAAAGTGCATATACTTGAGGTGTGTGGCTGTTTGTTTTCACTTGCATTTCATGGAGATTTTCTGCGTGAGAGGACTGCTGCTAACAAAGTCTTCCAAATGATCCTGGAAATGCTTGGCTCTTCAAAGGAGGACATCAAAAGGATCCCAAGACTTTCACAGATTGGATAAGGGCAGATTATGTCAATGTTTGCTGACATTGAACCATTACACAAAGCTGCAAAAGGCACATCAACTTTGGCGGGGCTGAATATATATAGGCAACTACATCTGTGCACTGTTTTTGAAAACCATATCTGCATTTGGCTGTGGCTTACTGGCATCTGGGGTTGACATTGGCTACTGATCTGTGGCTTTACAAATATCTGTTACCATTCATTTTTATCCTCCTTTTTCATATGTAACTTTTCTTGCAGGTCTTTTCCAGGAAGAAGATTTTCACTTGAAGGATGTCTACTATTCTAAGCTGAAGGATTTTATGGGAAACTGCTGCAATAGAGTGCAAGACTGGGTTGCACACATTGACCATCTAATGAACAAAATGAGAAGTGAAGCCTGAGTAGCTTCACATGTTAGGGAAAAAGAATAAGATAAATCAATCAATCACCAAGAAATTTAAGTGCAGAACAGAGCAGAGGGATATTCTTTTTGCATGTAATCGAGATTCATCCAGTTTTCAATTTTTGGGTAAGTTTCTGTTTTCGGTGGTTTAGGCGAGCCCGTGTGTGTGCTCATTAACCACCAAAAAGGTTGAATGACTCCATGGCCCAATAATAAAGGCACAAGGTCTACTAGGTTCTTGGACACCTCGCAGGGAGGTATCCATCCCAGTTGGAGCCAAATGTTAACTCTAAAAAATGCACCAGCATTTTTGAAGGAAATATTCCTAATCTTGTAGGGAAATTTTTACTATCTTCCCTAGCTCCAAATCCAAATCTGATTGTACCATTGGAAATCCTACGATCTGTAGATGTCAATCGGTTATTGGAACGTGCGAAACGGATATTCCATGGCTGAGAAAATTAATTTTTACCAAAGGCATTTTTGCTGGAAATTCTGACTTTCAGTGGTTTAGGAGAATAGGACGACTGTTCATTAACCACCGAAAGTTGCGCTTTCGGTGGTAAATGCGCACAGAATCCTTCCAGTTAACCACCGAAAGCCTGTTTTAACCATAATTTTCGAAATTTCACCCAGATCAGGAATTTTTGAAGCATAATGAGATGAAACCTCTTGGAATAGACATGTGGTGAATTATCAAGTCTAGCACAACCGTTAGTTTTGACAAATGGTGGAGAAAGGAGGTGTTTCAAAGAATATGGAAAATTTATGTTGAACAGAAAATTAGGATATTCTGCCACCTCAGCAAATTTGAATTTTGCCTCTTAGAAGAGTCACTAATCAGCCTTGGGAGGCTGTGCTTCACTTCACCAACAATCAACAAAAGAAAGAGATCATGAAATCTGGGATTGACCTCATTCTTGGGGATTATCCCACATATTTGGCAACTGAATTTTGAACTGCTATTTTTAGATGATTTGATCCATGTTTTTAGGATCTGAAAACTGTTTGTAAAGGCTATAAAGCCTAGGAACTCAGTATGTTAAAGGGCTCGATTCTGGACTGAGGAATGCTCTTTTTGTACTCAGACTTTTTATGCTAATATAGATCACAGGTTCCTTTCAGCATTGATTGTCAACTTTTCACCTTTTCTTTTGCATTATTATCTGTGTTGTCAAGATTTGAATGACTGTTATCCCATTGTTTAGCTCATAACCTGATAATAAGTCTTTCGATTGTCTCTTAGACCCTGCTTTGCACTGGTTTAGTGATAATTTGTTCTCCACCCACTTTAAAGCTACTTGCTGATTAATCAATTCTTGAGAGCACTGTCTATTTGTTTATCATTTTCATGTTTGAATGCTTTAAGTTGTATTGAGTTGTCCCATTGATCCACCTTTATAAAATACAAAAACATTCATTTCTTAAGTTACCAAGCACCTTTGGTCTGCAACCACAAAGGGTTTCTTGGAGTGATAACACCATACATCTTCGCATAGAAACCAATGTTGATCAGGATCTTCAGATCCATCTCCCCTAAATATAGGGAGCCTCATCTCATATTCCATAGAGCTACCTAGGTTTCCTGTCTGAGTAGATGTTGAGCTACTAGTAACAGTACTTTGAGGACTCTGGTGGTTCTGATTATTTTGATTACCTAGTGTTGCTGAAATGACAAGAGGATTTACAATACTTACTTCAACAGTTTGCACAGTTCTTGAAGTCTCGGGCTCATCCTAGTGAGGTTCTTTGGCTTCTCCTTCCTCTATCCTAGCGGGTTCTGAATGTTCTTCATCTATCAGATCTACCTCTTCTACACTGTAGAAACCCTCTTCCTCATATTTTTTCTTAAACAGGATCTCAAGGTGAACCCCTCTTAATACTCTCCCACTGTGCGTATGTATAACTTTTGTATTGTTGTCGTTGTCTACATTCCTAAACATTAGTCTTTTCAAATACACTCGATCTACTGTATCTTCAAGACGTTCTTTTCATGCAACAACATCTTGATTTTCAGCTTTAGAAAGTGCAAAATTTTTCCTCTGGGTCCTTTGAAAAAGTATCTCTTGGCTTGGCTATATGATTCTACTTTGTTAACAACAAAATTTGTGATGTACCCTCCAATGGTACTATTGAACTAGTGATCTACTACTCATGATACAGTATTATCATCTTCCTTGACCTTCTTGATCAACTTCGACATCCAAACCATAGGAATTCTAGATCAGATCTCGAACAGGGTATCGACTAATCTAGCTAGCCACTCATACAACTTTTGATGGATTCCTCCAAAGAATATCTCATGTATATCCATAAAAATGTACTTCTCCAACCAGTCCTCTAAACTAAGATTAGGGTTCTTGTTCTAGGCTTCAGCGAAGTTCTTTTCTTTATCTTCTATCCAATTTTGAGTTTTTGTCTTTGATGGGAACCACCTTGACATTCCCTCAAGAAGATTCCTATCCTAGCAACAGAACCATTTGTTGGCATAGGGGAAAACCCAAGGTTCTCTTGAAGAGTGCACCAACAAGCCCTAGCTACTGGCCCTTTCGGCAACACCTACAAAGTAGATGTAGTCTCACCTGAAGCAACTATGAGGGGGTTGTAGGAAAGAGATGTCTACAACCAGGGGAATATCAAGTGGATCTAGTACAATAGTAACACAACATGCATCTATCTCTTATCAAGCTATATCTACCCTACACAGTTATAGATATGATCTAATACAACAATGTAAATAAAAATATAATAATGACAGAGATCAAATCATCAACCACACACACAACACAATATGTGCGTGGTTCATCCTCTCTCTAGGGCTATGTACACATAATTGTGCTTATGATTTATTAAGGTAAAGCATAGAGTTCTTGTCTACGCTCTCAGCTAGCCGATCTTCTTTCTTCTCTTTCCTTCTCTCCCTTTCCTGCGCACCCAGCTGCAAAACTTGATCTTCGCACACAGCTGAAGATCTTACAATACCAGAAGGCTCTCTCACTTAGCACTTCTTTCTCACAACACAATAATCTCCCACCACTACAATAGAGTTAAATCGAAAACAATATCCTACCAACCCAAAAGTACCGATGCGAACTAGGCCCTTTAGAACTTTATTTATATATTACAATCATTCACCGACAGCCCTAGGCTTAAACCTAGGTGCCAAAACCCTAGATACCAAAACCCTAGGTGTCTAAAACCCTAGGTCGACTTTACCCACTTTTTCTGGGCTTCTCTTTCCTTCCTTCTCACGCGGTGCTCCAAATCATCCAATGGTGGCTTTTTCCACTTGTTGAGTTGTCCTCAATCCCTCTTCCTTGTTGATTTGTCATCCTTGATCTCCTCATCCAACGACTTGCATTTTCGTACTTCGCTCCATCTTTTCTTCTCTTTTGATCACTTCGACCCAATGACAGTCACTATGTCTTTCGCAAATTTTTCTTTTCACCTTTTCTTCCTTGTTCCTCGCTTCCTTCCATAACTAAGGGCCAACAAAAGCATAAAGTCAAAGGAAAGAATAAGGATGTAGATCAATTCTGCACAGGATGTTGGAATGTGGACAAACATAATCCACTTAAGGTTATGGATTTAGTCATTAATGTAATGGGTTTTAAACCTATTTTGTAGTATAAATATGTATTTTAATATCTAAGGAGATCAGGGGTTATGGTGAATGAGAGTGCTAGCAAGAGCTTTGAGTAACTAGTTAGTTTTTGGTATGATTTTTGTTGAGAGTTGTGGAGCTAGTTTTGGAGATGAGTTTGTTTTTGAGTCGTAAATAAGGGTAAGGTTGCAAGTTGTGGATCTTGGTGTGACCTTGTCAGCCTCACCATTATCACCATCATATTCTATAATGCGTGCAACACATAAACTTGATGAAAATTAATAAAGAAGCAATGAATGTCAGATATTTTTGGACGTTTCCTAGGGGGTGAACCATGGTAAATATGTGTGTCTCTATGTGGAATGTTTTATTATTTCTTGTTGTTACTTTATTTATGTTGAATGAATGGATCTAGTAGAAATAAAATGCAGCGCACACTAGGTTAAGCCAAGATGTTTATTATAGAATGAATGTTAATGAATGAATATGGTTATAGAATGGTAGATTTGATGAATGTTGAAGTAGAGAAACTATGTTTGACATCCCCATGAAAAGCATCCCATCCAAAATTGCAGACATCTGGGTCCTGCAATCACCCATAAATCATCTCGGGTAAGACTACATTGTGCACTCTATGTGCAGTGTTTCCCTTTTGTCTCCAGAAGGGTCGATGGTTTCTATGGTTTTGTTGGAGAACTATGTTAGAACTCGGGTCAACCCATATATCCAACAAGATCCATCTCAATCGTTGGATCTATGTTGATCCACTTTGAAGAAGGAGAGTGACATCAGAAGTGACATGTAGTGACAGTCACATGTAACGCATCAATTCGACCATGTGTCATGAGGATATTGGATCACATGTCATAAGTATATTGGCCCATGTACAATCAAAGTTCCAAATCAGAGTTCCAAATAGGGCCAGAAGTTGTAATGACATCAGCATGATGTCAGCTACCATATCAATTCAATGAGTATAACAATGATTGATCCATGTGTCATCAAGTACATATGTGTATATCCCTTGCAAGGTTTGGTTGGAGTATATATTGACCATCAATTGTAGTATATTGGAGTGAATCAACATGTTTCATTGGAGATTCCCTTATCAGAGTAGATTGTGATACACATACTCCAACGATAATGCCTATGAGAACGCATGTGAGGACAAGTATAGATCTCGACCATGCATCATAGGTCACAGTTAGAGAGAATTTTATGAACAGACTCCGACGAGGAGGAATCCGATAACCAATGACAATCAGTAATCTAATATGAGATAGATTTTGAACAACAATTTCATGTTGTGTGGGAAAAGAGAATATAAATGACCAATATCTATCATAGGATTGATTGAATGGTCTATATGCATCAAGGTTTTGTTGATTTTTCGATATGACAGTAGTCCCGATGGATGAAATCATAGATCAATGGTGGAAATGCAAAGAAGATCTATATTTGATGGTGGATACATCTTGAGGTTTCATAGGGTCGTATAGCCAAGTGGTGTCGATGAAAGATATATAAAATCAATGGACAAGATTGAATCCAGGATCAGATCTGTTGGTTGCTAAGAATCAATGTTTTGTTGTGTGTTCCAAGAATAGATTGAGCATGAATAGAATGGGATTTCATAGGTCTATTAAGGAATGATGTATCCCAATCTTAATGGATATTTAAAGCCAACTTCATGAGTAAATTTTGTGTATGTGGAGAAATTTGTGGAGGTAATAAGCTATATAAATAAATATTCCTTAATTGAGTGATGGTGACGTGGAAGTATGAGTGATTGAGCTCTGTGATCATGAAGATCATAAGGTTCAAGGATACATGAGAATGGAATAAGAGAATATATGAATGTATCAGGGTGGTTGGGAGGTGCAAGGAATTTTTGAAATTGCCCAAAATGAAAATGAAAAAACATAGCAACGAATTTCGGTTTTGAGAAGACCTGAAGAAGCTTCTATGTCATTGTATCAATTACAAGAATAACAAATTATATCATTCGAAATAAAATTACTTAAGGGTGGCAGGGTGGATCTAAGGAGAGGATTGAAGTTCTCATTGTAATCTGGTGCTTACATTGAGGGTTTGTGCCTTGTTTATCAACAAACTGGTGCTTGTATTGTAGGTTGGTGCCTGCAATTTTATAAGTTAGTGCTTGTATCAAGGATTGATGTCCTTGGTAGATTGGTGTCTAAAATTAGCAAGTGGGTGCTTGTTATGACATGTTGGTGCCTATATTCTTGTAAGTTGGTTCTTACAATAGGGATGGGTGTCCCTCACAAGTTGGAACCTATAAATTAATGAATTGATTAATATATTTTATGTGGGTTTCTCCCATGTGGTTTTCCACGCTAAATTTATGTGTACAATACTTTTTTATTGATCTTTGATGAGAAGGTTAAGTATTTCTATTTCTTATGACTAATTATGTAATAACATATTAAAGTGGTAAAGTGAAAAAGTGAAAAACTATGTGAAATACATATTCACCCTCCCCTCTTAGTATTTATGAATAGTCCAACAATTGATATCAGAGTCATTTCCTTCAAAAATAGTTTAACTACTAGAAGGAAGATCCTTACAAAACCCATGGATTACTATGAATATGGAACTCCATTATTTGATGGAATAAACTATGAAATTTGGAGCATCGGGATGAAGGTATATCTGGTGGCACTTGGATATGATATTTGACAATCAATTGTAACTAGCTACACTCCTCCAAAGATCAGACCAAAAGGTATAGTAGCTAAGAAGATACATAGATAAAATGCGAAGGAAATAAATACAATTTTTAGTGTCTTATCAAAATCTCATAAGGAAAAAGTTGGACAAAGTATATAAACCAAAGAACTTTGGGAAAATTTGCAAACTATGAACTTAGAAAAACCCCCTCTCTTAACCATGGAAGTAGAGAAAGAACCATCAAGAGGAAAAGTATCCTCAGTAGATACAAATTAAAATCAACACAAGCCAAATACTTATGATGAATCAAATTCTGAAGAAGAAGATCTTGATGCATAGGTAAACCTTGAAGGCAATTGATTTATTCCTTGGAAGAATTAGAAAAGGTTAGAAAATAGTTACAAAAGTTTGAAATGAACAATCATGATCTTGAAGAAAAGGAAAGAAAAAACATAATTCAATTAGAAAAAGAAGAAAGGGATAATGAACAAATGAAAAGACAACTAGAAGAAAAAGAAATATGTTGTGAAAGGATCGAATATGAGTGTGATAATCTCAAGAATAAATTGCAGTCACTTGAAGAAAAGAATTATAGTCTTGAGGAAATAGAGAAGATAGTCATCATCCTAAAACTTCATCTTGAGAAAGAAAAAAGGAAATAAGAAACAATGAGAA
The DNA here is from genome assembly GCA_900067695.1 of Picea abies. NCBI lineage: Eukaryota > Viridiplantae > Streptophyta > Pinopsida > Pinales > Pinaceae > Picea > Picea abies. The sequence goes on along the minus strand of CBVK0100683998.1, from coordinate 3,794 downwards.
CTCATTTAGAAGAAAACAAAGATAATCTTGAGAAATCTAAAGAAGAAATTACCCATGTGAGAGAGGAATGAAAAAATACAACTACATAACTGAATAATAATATGAAGTTTGAAAATATCACTATAGTTTTGGATGAGATTCTAAGTTATCAAATATCACCCTTGGTCAAGACAGGTATTGGTTATGAAAATCATTAGAAGACTCTGGAATAAGGTTCAATCTCCAAGGGTCCAAAGAAGAAAGAAGAGAAGAAACCAGAAAGTAATGACAAGATTATTAAGAGGCCAAATCAAGCACATGATCAGAAGAACCACCAAGCATTCAAGGTTGAACAACTAGGGAAGAAAATCAGTAAGCATGAATATCATCACAAGAGAGACACAAAAAAAAAAATCATAATCAACAATAGACTGATCATTCACTACGAGAAGATAAGGACAAGTATAGAAGAGATACTCCATCAAAAAGACCCTTCACAACCAGGTATCAAAACATTTTTCTTGGTTGTTTCTTTTCTTGCAAAAATTTTGGTCATAATGCTATATATTGTAGAATCTATGAAAGAAATAATTATGTGAGAAATATAAGTAGAATACCTCTTAATAATGAGGATGATAACATGAACAGCCAGACTCAAATTTTTCATGGGACTGTTGATAGGAACTACAATCCATTTTCTCCCCTATATTACATAGTTGAATGTTACAAATGCAATAACTATGTACACATGGCATGATATTGTAGAAGAAACATGATGATTTTTTCTATATCAAGATACAAAATGGTATGGAAGATAAAACAATAAAACAATAATAAGGATGAATGTGAGCTAGTCTTTTATGCACAAAAAATATAACAAAATGTCATCACCAAACAAAAGAAAGATACTACAAAATTTTGAGAGAATAAACAACAACAAGAAGAACATATATTCGTGCTAATGTAGACTACAGTACTAGCTCAAAATGAAATCCTAAGTCACAAAATTAGTGAACCAAAATTTGTAAAAGGTTTGACCATGCAAATGGATTCATGTAGTGATATGAATGTTTCTCTTAATTCCAATCAGAACAAAGAAGAAAATCAACATCCTAAAGATATACTTGAAAACAACTTGATAAGAGAGGAAAAAGAAGTTGATAATTCAAAGGATAAGAAGACACTTTTGAAAAATATGGGACAAGACCATGAAGATGACAAATAAATTGCTATGAAGGAAAATGAACTAGTGTTGAACGATGGAAGAAGAATGTTGATAAGAGAAAGAATAAATTGATTGCATCTAGTTCAAGCAATCACAAGAGTAGATGTCAAAAATAGCCTTCAAGCATCCAAAGATGATCAATCATGTAAGGAATCTAGCAATATTGAAATCATCCTTGAAGGTATGTTAAAGTAAGTCTCATGATTTATTGTAGTTAAAATGAAAGTGACATATGATAAAATAATAGCAAAGAAGAATGTTGGATCATGTTGTCACTGATGCCAAAGGATTGATGTCAAAGGTACAATGTCTTGTCATAGTATATTGATGTAGTGATTGAGGGATCATGTATTGACCTTTATTGATGGATCATGTATTGACCTTGATGTTAATGGATTGATGTCCAGAGGAGTCATACTTGTATGCATAGATCAATATGGATCAATGAGTTGCAGTTGGATTGATGTAAATATGACTCATTATTGTCTTGTCATGGTTGTACAAATGGATGAACTCCAAAGTGGTCCCCTTATAATGAAATCCCTCATGGGAAGACATTTTGCGGTGAAATCCAAAGGTCATGGTTGTACAAATGGATGACCTCAAAAGTGGTCCCCTTATGGTAAAATCCCTCATAGGAAGACGATTTGCAGTGAACTCAAAATTCGTCCCCTTATGGTGAAAGCCCTCATGGGAAGACGCTTTGTGGTTGAGTTATCCCAATAGTATGGTTAGAGAACCCATGCTTAATTGTGGAATAGTTATATCAATATCAGTGAATTTGTTAGTGAAACTATCCTATATGGATAGTGCTTGTCAATCCATTTCCGGTGGTATGTGGAACGTCACATAAATCCTCACGGTTTGAGAGTTATGGCCTTACGAAGTTGGAGGACCCTCATATGTGAGGACCCTCATATGTTGGCTTGAAGCCCCAAAAGGTCAAAGAAGTCAAAGTTCTTGCAAATAAGAGATTATTTAAATAATAAAGTGATGTGACAAAATCAAAGAGGATTATTTAAATAATAAAGTGAAGTGACAAAGTCAAAGAGGATTATTTAAATAATAAAGTGAAGTGAAAAAATCAAAGAGGATTATTTAAATAATAAATTGAAGTGACAAAGTCAAAGAGGATTATTTAAATGATAAAGTGAAGTGACAAAATAAAAGAGGATTATTTAAATAATAAAGTGAAGTGACAAAGTCAATGAGGATTATTTAAATAATAAAGTGACAAAATCAAAGAGGATTATTTAAATATTGAAGTGAAGTGACAAAATCAAAGAGGATTATTTAAATAATAAAGTGAAGTGACAAAGTCAAGGAAGATTATTTAAATAATAAAGTAAATGGATAACTTTCTAATTATGGAAGGTGATTATAAGAAGGTTAACCCTAAAATCAGGAAAATGGGTTAAGTGGTCAAGTGACTATTGGATACATGGACAAGTGGAAAATTGGGAAAAGTTGGACATAGGTGACCATGTGGACAAAGTGGCTATGTGGACAAAGTGGCCTAGAAGATTCTTCTAAGGAATCTACTTGGAGAGTATAAATAAGAAGCAAGAGTCTCTTGTGAATATCATCTCTTTAGCATAGCTTGAAGAGCATAGCAAGGGGATGAAGGAAGGTGGAGCATGTACAGTTGGATGAATTCATGGAGACTTGAGTATGAGTTGATGCCAGGTTCTTGAATTCTGAAGCAAGTTCCAGATCGGCATTCCATGGGGTCAAATCTTCCATAGAAACTCTGGTATGGTTACATATTTGTATTGATCGATATTCTTGTTGATTGTATGGTGAATGATTAAGGAATTATTGGTATGTTTGTTGTGATATGGTTATGTTGGTTGATTGATAGAGTGAGAAACACTCTTATGATTTAGTACTGATATGATTTCCATAGTATACTGATTTCTTATACATGACTAAGTAGCACTCATATTGTATGGTTGAGGAGAATGAGTAAGATGTGGGAGAAAATAGATGTGTTGTGATTGGTTATGGTTCAGATGGGACAATTAAAGACAAAGTATATGTGACTGAAGGCTGCAAAGGATCTGAGTTTTTCATAGAGATAAAATCCTAAGGCATATGCAGGATGTAGTTCATACACGTGTTGCACTACTAACAGGTCGTGTATCTGTTGACAGATTGGTATCTGTTGAGGATTGATTCCTCTTCTCAGTGGGTGTTGAGTTTTGTAAGCTGAGCCTTGCATTGTAGAGTTGGTGCTCTTGTGGAGTTGTAACTCTATTCAGTCGTTGTTGTAGTCCGTAATAAAAAGAAAATTGTACATACATCTTGTGTTCTTTGTGTTCCTTGTGGCGATGACTTGTTGATGATATATGTTGTTGTTATATGTTGATGATATATATTCACATACAAATGATTATAAATGAAAGTAATGAGTGTTGAGTAATTGGTGATTGCTAGTTAATAAGTTTTGTGAAGGGAAGTTTAAAAAAGATCCCTACATTGACTCATCCCCCCTCTTAGTGTGGTCGGTGTGTATAACAATTGGTATCAGAGCGAGCCTTCACTATAAGACTTAACAAGCTTGGAGGAGATCCATGGACACACAAATGGA
>CBVK0100683996.1:0-11383 GCA_900067695.1 Picea abies | reverse complement strand
GAACTTTCTAATTATGGAAAGTGGTTATAAGAAGGTTAACCCTAAAATGAGGAAAATAGGTTAAGTGGTGAAGTGTCTATTGGATACATGGACAAGTGGAAAATTGGGCAAAGTTGGACATAGGTGACTATGTGGAAAAAGTGTCCTAGAATATGTTGCTAAGGAAGCTACTTGGAGAGTATAAATAAGAAGCAAGAGTCTCTTGTGAATATCATCCCTTGAGCATAGCTTGAAGAGAATAAAAAGGGGCTGAAGGAAGGCATAGCACATACAGTTGGATGAAGTCATGGAGACTTGCGTGTGAGTTGATGTCAGGTTCTTGAAGTCTTAAGCAAGTTCTAGATCTGCATTCCATGGGCTCAGATCTGCCATAGAAACTCTGGTATGATTACATAGTTGTCTTGATGGATATTCTTTCTTATTGTATTGTGAATGTTTAAGGCATTCTTGGTATGGTTGTTGTGATATGGTTATGTTGGTTGATCAATAGAGTGATAAACACTCTTATGATTGTTGGGCCCGTGATATGGTTAAATTAATGATGATAATTAGATCATTTTTGAACGATATTATATGTATATTTTACTATTTTGAGGAAGTTTTGAAGGATTCTTGTATCCAATCACCATAACTTATACCAGGTATGTATGATTGAAGTTTTGTGATGATTTAAAGTATAATTCAACATGATTTAATGATTTCAAAGAGCTAATTCACGATCTGTGTGTCACAGGGAAAAATTTCAAGCCGTTTTTGCATCCAGCTCTCTGTCCGGTACTCCATCTGGCAATATTACAGGAAGCTAACTTAAATATTAAATTGTGGGAACATTAAGAGAAATCTTAAAAATCCAACACATGGGTTTTGTGCGTAATATTCCCAATTAGGTCCCACCTATACTGTTTCCTAAAATTCTATATGGACTGAGAGAAGTTTGTGGTTTTCAATTCTGCATCTGGTACCCGGTCCAGCACTCCGTCCTGCAAAAAATGATGGGCGATTTGGCGGTTGTGGTATTGGTGGCCGGTGATGGGAGAACTGATTATTGGCTCGCTCCATTTTGGTAATTAGGGAACCATTAATGTAATTTGTTATTTTTAGAAGTGGTTCAACCCTCCAGTGGTCGACCACTTGGTCTGTAAAGATTATAAATACCACCGTGGTGGTCATACAATAAAAAAGAAGTGAAGAAGTCGTGTGTTAGAGGGAAAAGACAATTTCCCTCTATTCTGCCATTTTCATTTTGCTAGAATTGTGTAAAACCTGCGTTTTCAGTTTTAATGGTGAATTTGTGTTGCTGAAGCTTGTGGTTCGCATTTGAAGAGTAACCACGACTGTTGGGGGGGGCCACCAACAGTCTAGGTAACTACTCTGTGATTTTTCTTGTAGATTGAGTAGCATAAACGTCTTTTTATTTTATTTCCTGTACATGAAATTTTATTTTGCTTCTTTGTTATTTAATTTGTTGCTTATGATTTAATTGTTTTACTTTAGTTTTGTAGGTTATTATGAGGAATCTTGTTAATATGCAATGGCTTTGTAGATAGTAGAAGCAATATTGCAAGATTAGGCACTAACCCCCTATGTAATTAGATGATAGATTAGGCTTTCTTTATGTTGAAATAGAGTTTAAAATCAAGTTTAAAATAGAAGTTTAAAACAGAGTTTTAGAACAGATTTTTAATTCGTAATTTCTTTGACATGGCTTTGGTGGATGGATAGTGTTGGTTTTAGTTTTCAAGTTTAGATTGATTATCTAATTGTTGTTTAAGCTTTGCTCATTTAATTTTCCATTTAGTTTGCTCAATTGCTTACTTACCTTATGCTGGAATAGTATTTAAATTTTTGTTTTGTGAGTATTTTCCCTCTTTTTGCAATTTGAATTATTAAATAGAACTAGTTTAGTTTCCTTCATGCAATTTCTTTCTTAGATTAAGGTTGCAATTTCAATTTGTAGTTAATGATTGAATTCAGTTATGAGTTTGCTCATATTAGTATAGAATGCATTTGAATTTCATAGATTAAAAGATAGTTTCCTTGCTTTCATAGATTAGAAGATAGTTTCTTGCTTTTATAGATTAGAAGATAGTTTTATTGTTGATGTAGGATATATAGTCTTCTTTCTTTGGTAGATTAAAGGATATTTTTCTTATCATAGAGATTAGTTGTTAATTTCTTTTATCATCATAATGCTTTCAATTTAGTAGATTTCATTTTATGGATTAGAAATAGTTGTGAAGATTAGTTTAAGAATAAAGTTCACTTGTTTCTTAGTTTAATTAGTTGCTTATTGATTAGTTTACTTGTTGTAGAAGTTATCCTAGGTTAGTTAGATGTTTGCTTGCTTTAATAGGTTAGTTTCTTACTTGTTTACTTGCTTTAATAGAATAGTTGTTTGCTTGTTTATTTACTTGCTTTCATAGGATAGTTTCTTATTGAATTTAAGTAGGCTAGTTGAAGTAGTTTGTTGTTGTTATTTGCTTATTAGATGAACAATTTTCCTTTGCTTATAGTTATGCTTAAATAGTTTTCTTTTTCTTATTGTTGAACTAGTTTGCTTTAGGTAGGGTTTTCATTTGATTTCCTAGAACTATCCATCGATCCTTCATTCAAAGGTTTCTTAGGGTACACAGTTTGAGTTGCTTAATCGAGTTTGATCATTAGTAGTATTTTTTTGAGTAGATTAGGCCTTAGATAACCACTTCCTTAGTTAGAGTATACTACTACCAATCCTTCTACCTTGGCATATATTTTTCTACAACTCTAAGTTTACATACCTCGGGTTGACAATTTAATTGAGGGTTTTTAGTGTGTTTTTATTTCATATAGAACACCCATCATTTTTGGAGTTGTTGTCGAGGAGTTGTCTAAATGTGTGAAATAGGTAGGAATTAGATCATTTCTAAACCTTAGCATTAGTTTGGTGGTGGGGGAACTTTAATACGAGAGGTAAGAACCTATGCATCTGCTATAGCAGGTTCCCCCAAACCCAATGGTAGTTTTTATTTTTCTTTTTGTTTTCTTTCATAAATAGACCTATAGACCCAAAAGGTAGATAAATTAAATCTAAATCAAACCTTTCAACCAAGGTTTCTTCCGGATTTTTTGGGGGAAGGAACATTCCACTCATAAGCTCCATAGACCAATATCGAAAAACAGGAGCTAGTTCAACCCAAAGAGATAAAGTAGTCTCTAAAACAGACTAAAACAGGGAGCACTATAGAAAAATAAATTGAAGCATTGGTAATAGTGGAACAGGAGGCAAGACCACTCGATCCTTCCATAGAACCAAACAATACAACCTATGTTTTCTTACCACCATCATGAGATCCTAACTTTGTGGACATCATCTTTGTGTGAACCAAGTTTTATCAAATGACAAGATGAATTCAAAGGTGACCATTAGTTTGGAAGAACTCTCTCAAATCCTAGCAACAACTGGGATCTCTTATTTTCAGGAAGAACACATCTTGACAATAGTCAAGAACTTATCTACCTCTCCAAAAATATTAGAAGAATCAAGGTCCTATGAGCTATAAAATGATTTTCCTTGCCAAAATGCGAAGGAAGCTGAAAAATTGTGGATTACATCCAGTGGAGAGCAATCATTAAGACCTAAGATTGAGGAGTTCTCAACAACCATCCCAGCATATCCTTTATGTACTTCAGAAATCAATCATCCAAAAGAAGAGGATATGCATAGCATGATGAAGGACAACATATAAATTACTGTTGATGAACATCAAGATTACATTGAAATTTGGTTTCAAGAGGTTATCAGGCCACAATACTATTCTCTTCCTCAACACCTTCGGATGCCCAAACAAGTAGGTTGGTTGATTCTTCATATCCAGGTAATCACTGCGATAAATGTTTCATATATGGATATGAGTATATTTCTTATATTGCTCCGCATGGTTACATTGGAAGAGTTCTTACACTTGAATAAATATGTTCCCTTTCTTTTTAGGTAGGGTAGGATAGTAAATAAAAGTTGCATGTTAGTTTAGCTTAAAGTCTAATGAAACCTCATTTTACATTTTCTTTTAATAAAATAACTATGAGATACATGTTCCAGTGAATTGATCTCCTTGATCTCATTAGACTTTGATATTTTAGAGTGTGGTTTTTTCTAGAGACTTCTGTAGGTATTTATTTCACCAAGAGTAAACAGTTTCAAGGAAATATAAAAGAAGGATTCTTCTTCGAAACATTGCTATACTTGAACCTTGTTGTCTTCTAAGCATCAAATGAATAATGACTTGTTGTAGTTATCCATGTTTTTGCAAAAGATTTTCATCTTCTTTTTCTCAAGGAATCTTAAGAAGAAATTGCTCTTGAAAACCTTCACCACTATATAAGGAAGTGACACTGTAACCATCAAGATTAGAGGTCTCTCGTATAGTTTCTCCAAGAAACCTGAGTAAGTGAGTAAAGTATTTTTATTAAAGAGTAACAAGGAGGTATAATTAGCAGTTAGTCATGGAAACATCACAATAACTTACAAAAGAAGAAAGTGAGTTGAGCCTAGAGATACCTTTATGTTCTTTCTCAATGGTACCATCCACAACCCACTAAATAGCTTGATTATATCACATCTTTAGATAGTCCACGTCCGCTTAAGTACCCCTTACATCTAGAAAATCACTAAAGAATATATAACATGGAAAGTCATCCTCTAACATAAATACCATCCCAATAAAAAGAAAGAAAAAGTTGTTTTTAGATTTGTCTCCCCCATCTTCTTGCATAAAGAAATCATATACTAAAATCTTAAAAGATGGAGGGCCAGTATCTGAGGGTGTAATAGGATAACCCATCGGGATATTGAACAGGTCTACTGGTAGTGGCTATCGGCCTGTGGTATGACTAGGTAAACCCATCGGAGTACTCAATAGGCTTGCTGGCAGCAGGGCATTCTACCTAGCGAGGATGATAATCTGGAAAAAAAACAAATAATAAATTTGAACTTGTCCTAATGTACGACATTACTTGTAGAAAAAGATGACATGAAGCATGTATGGTTAAGCTAAGGTTAATGAAGTCCATAAACTTTCCATTGGGAACTAACTCTGAGGCTATCTTGAAACTCTCTTGCCTACCTCTTCTTATCTATATATAGGATTTCTTATCCTATAGGTGGGGCCATCTTTTAACCATCTCATAAAACCAATCTATGAAATTTATCTCTACACTTAACAAGCTATAAATCTTCAGCTATTGGGAGAACTGACTAGTTTCCTATATTTTTTATTGTGAGGTATCACAATACTTAGGTGTGGGGGAGGGGTTCATGAGTTGACAAATGATAACATTGCCTAGAATAAGTAAATATTTAAAAAAAAATATGTGTGTTGTTTTCAGAATACATGCTATTACATCAACAATTATTTTATTTTTTTGAAATGCTAATTCTCTGTGTGTTATAAACTATTGTACATTTCCTTAACATACCACTTAACTGGTTTATTTTCATTACAAACTGTTCATTACAGATTTATAATTACATGCCTTATATAATGCAAGATATAGGAATGGATTGTGTGAGCATGATGGAAAAACAAATAATAATGGGACACTCTTATCTTTCATATACTCATATTCACTGTGTTTGTGGTCTTTGAGGAATCAATTACCTCAGTCACAAAGCTCCCAAGAGGTGGAGACCACTGGTTTAAACACCACCAGTTTCCAAGAACAAGCTATAAACAAGATTTTCAAAACCAAATTTCAGAACATCTCTGGAGCTAAGGGATACTCCAAAGAGCAGATAAAAGAGGAGCTAATCAACCCTCTCATAGTCATCACCAGATTGATCACATTTGAAGGTAGATATTCCGTCTTTAAACCCTGTCACTTTCAATTATTAGCTCACTTTTAGTTTAATAAGCCATTGAATTTCCCCTTTTACTTCTTAAAGAGTCTTGAGAGGAAGTCTTCCAAAGAGAGGAAGAATGCAACCAATCTCCATAACAACCTATTTCACCACAGCCTTATCAAACTACTTGTCTTAGCCGAATTGGGGAAAATGTGGGATGAGTTCATTTACCAATTTGCAAACCCTCATCTTAAAATCAAGACTAGAAAGAAGACACTTGATCTAGGGACTGTTACTCCACCCAAACCCTCATGCTCACGCTATTCCTTTACTAGACCAAAAGTCCAAGAAACTTGTAGATACCCCTGCAGCCTCATCGGGCAAGAAGACCAAGAAGCCTATTGCTAACCCCCCTCTAAAAATAGTAAAGACCAAGAAGCCTATTGCTAATTCATGGCATGAGGACATGCCATATATTAGGTCTGGGGGGAGTTTCCTAAGCTAAAAAATGCTAAGCATTGCCCATTTGTATAGAAAACCCATGAGAAGAGGAAGTAGGATTTCTGTCAAAATTCTGTCATACTGTCTTTTTACAAAGTCTTGGGATATTATATCAGCAGTTGTTTGTATTGGTATGCTAAAGTATATACTCCTGACATCATTGTGTGTGTTATAAGCTTGATGTTAATTTGTATGTTTATTCTATAGAAGTCTTATTATACTTAACTACTCTTTGTGACAAATACAGAGCGATAACAACTGCTAAATACTTATTGCCATTAGTATTACAAGCTTATGAAAAGAGGAACAGTTGTTTGAATTGTTACATATCAATGAAAGGAAATACAAATTATGTTGTTCACTATGTCTACCAGTACAAACCAATCCTTTTGTTATTATTTTTCAGTTTTGTCAGTCACGAGTGATCAAATTTACTCTTTCATGTGATTGATAGGGTTATTAGGTCAAATTGTTATATTTTCAAAATAAAATTCTCAAATACAATTTGACATATATTGGTTGTAAAATTGCCATTGGTATGTCTAGGTGTCAATACTACTCCCTCCACTCATCCAAGGTCATAAATTTTCATCATGGTCATAACATCATTCCTTGTCATAAATTTTCAAATGATTGTCTTGGTCAAAGTTCTACTTCAAAATTGGTTTTTGAATTAAGGAAGATGAATTTGACAAAAATGAAAGAGGTTTTTGTCAATGATATACCAAGAAACAAAAAATTACTTTAGTTTATGAACAGGTGTTATTATTTGAGAGACATTCCCCAAATACAATCTCTATAGGAGGGTTTCTACACATTTGGATATCTTTACTTCAAGTCAACTTTTCAAGAGTTGTAAGAAGGTGTTTTTAGTTCTTGATGACTCCATTGTCTAGAAGAAATCCTAAACTTTCCAACCATACCACTTTCAGCCCAAAAATACTCTGGGAAGGCCTCCAAAAACCCTCTCAAAGACCACATTGCATTTCTGCTAAGAGCACGTTGCGTTTCTGTAATTTGTGAGTAACCAACTTAAATTTTGGATTCTAAAAAAATAGGAAATTATTTTTGCAAACTAGAGGAGTTTTGTGTTCATAAAATACACAAAAACAATAACCTCTCTCATTTTTTGAATATACGTTATGGTTTGGGATATATTCAATTCTCTTAGAGGCATATGTTTTCAGAAAATAAAACACTCTGTTTTTCATGTTTTAGTCATGTTTTATTTTCGTGTTTTCCTAACAACTAGAAGTGAGAAAACAAAGAGAGGTTTATATCAAGGACATATTAAAAAAAAAACTCTCTCAATTTTTACACATAATTTACTGTCTTCTAGTTACAGGTGTCACTTTGATACCTATTTTTCACAAGTTCGCCAAGCCAGAATTGTTGTGCTTATGGGAAGTCACTTTTGGAACTAATTTTGCAGAGGTAAAATTGTTGTTTTGCATGGTTTAAAGGATCAAGGGTATAATATACATCTCAATGCTTCCTCACATGTCATCAACGGCCTCCAAAAAAACTCCAAACCCTCCAGTCAAACTTAGAGAGCATGAAACACTGAGTTGTCATTTACACCATGATAACGTTGTCCTACAAGCCAAGATGAATTATCTACAGTGTTTGGTTGATGATATGACTTCCACCAATAATAGTATTTGGATGCAATTGAAACATCACAAAAATCCTAAGTCAAAATACCCCGGGCAAGAGGGAGAATCTTCTAAAGCTAATCCACCCCATCCTTTGAAAGTTTAGTCATGAAGGGAAATTTATTTTTGTTTGCAGTGGGACCTGCAAAATCTTAGGTGTGGGGGTAATGTTGGGCCCATGATATGGTTAAATTAATGATGATAATTAGATCCTTTTTTACCAATATTATATGTAAATTTTACTATTTTGAAGAAGTTTTGAAGGATTCTTGTATCCAATCGCCATAACTTATACCAGGTATGTATGATTGAAGTTTTATGATGATTTCAAGTATAATTAAGCATGATTTAATTATTTCAAAGAGATAATTCACGATCTGTGTGTCACAGGGAAAAATTGCAAAGCGTTTTTGATTCCAACACTCTGTCTGGTACTCCATCCAGCACTATTACAAATAGCTAACTTAAATCTTAAATTGTGGGAGCATGAAGTGGAATCTGAAACGTCTGGCACATAGGTTTTGTGTGAAATATGCTCAATTAGGTCCTAGGTGGACTATTTCCTAAAATTCTAAATGGACTGAGAGCAGTTTGTGGTTTACAATTCTGCATTCAGTACCCAGTCCGACACTCTGTCCTGCACAAAAATGATGGGAGATTTGGCAGTTATGGTATTGGCGGCTAGTGATGGGAGAATTGGGAACATGATTTTTTCTCATGCTTTCCCCCTCTAGCTACTGAACTCTTGACAACTCAGTTTGGGTTGCTGAGCAGGGCGATTATTGGCTCGCTCCATTTCGGCAGTTAGGGCACCATTAATGTAATTTTTTATTTTTAGAAGTGGTTCGACCCTCCAGTGGTCGACCACTTGGTCTGTAAATCTTATACATACCATCATGGTGGTCATACAATAAAAAGTAAGTGAAGAATTCGTGTTTTAGAGGGAAAATACAATTTCCCTCTGTTCTGCCATTTTCATTTTGCTAGAATTGTGTAACACCTACGTTTTCAGTTTTAATGGTGAATTTGTGTTGTTGAATCTCATGGTTCTCATTTGAAGAGTAACCACGATTGTTTGGGGGGGGGACCAACAATCTGGGTAACTATTCTATGAATTTTCTTGTAGATTGAGAAGCATAAATGTCTTTTTATTTTATTTTCTGTACATGAAATGCTTTTTTTTTTACAGAAACGATTATAGATTATATTAATGGGGTGGACTAGTCACAGATCCGATTACAAAATGGCCTCGAATTTCTTCGGGCCTATCTTTCTGAACCATTCTACTTCTATAGCTATATACTTGTGAACTGAACTAGTTCCTATACGTCTTCTAATAGAACTGGATTAAATTTAAATGTCGAAACTACAGTCATTGTTTCAACATAAGTCTCAGCACTGTTTCAGCATATGTCTCAACATTGTTTCAACAATTGTTATAGCGGTGTTTCAGCATAAGTTCAAGCGTTGTTTCAGCATATGTTCTAGCACTGTGTTTCAACATATGTTACAGCACTGTTTCAGCATATGCTCCAACACTGTTTCAACATATGTTCCAGCACTGCGTTTCAGCATATGTTCCAACACTGTGTTTCAGCATATGTTACAACACTGTGTTTCAGCATATGTTCCATCCCTGTTTCAGCATATGTTCCAGCACTGTGTTTCAACATATGTTACAACACTGTTTTAGCATATGTTCCAACACTGTTTCAACATATGTTCCAGCACTGTTTCAGCATATGTTCCAGCATTGGATTTTCTCTTCTCACTTTCTTTTTAATTTGCATGCTTCCATTTAGGTTGAGGCTGGTCAAGGTAGATCCATTGTGGTTAGTTGGACGTTTGCACACATGCGTCCTTGTTCCATCTTTGCGCCTCTATTTTCCTCCTCATCCGCTTCTCTATTCATCTCCCTTAGGACGTGGAACACTTGATATGAATCAAACCTTTGAAGGAGGAGGCGTATCCTGGCCAACAAATTATTGAGTTGTGCATTTTGAGTTTTCGTGGAACGGGCTATGGCGTGGATTAACATTCGAGAATCTCCTATGATAATCATTTTTCGAATTCCATTGCTTCTAGCTTGGCACAAGCCCTACCATAATGCCATTGCTTTTGCATTGTTGTTGGTGGCGATACCTAGGCCTATGGCATATCGTACCATGAATTATGCGTTTGTCTTTACAATTAATCCTCCTCCTCCTGCTTGGCCTGGATTTCCCTTTGAGGCTCCATCAAAGGATAGAATGAAGTCTGTCCTTTCCTTTTTCCATTTGTCAAATTCATTCTTCCCTGCCCTTATTTCCCAAATTTCCTGAGTTGTGGTATTGACTGTGTTCTCTTTTTGCAAATGAATTTGGAATTGGCCCAGCCAAATTTCTTCTTTTTCTTCCAGCTCCCTACTGTATTGAGGATGTCGATGGGTGTTAGCCCATTCGCCAAAGAGGGCTTTGATCTTTGCAATCACCAGTGAGGCACTCCTTTGCTTGTCCCTGAAAACCCTGTTGTTTCTTTCCAGCCAAAGCCCCCAAAGGATAAACCTTGGGAGTGCTCTCCAGAGCCCTGAGGCATAGCTTTGCTTCTTCAATTGGAAAGGGTAAAGGGCTGTCCATTTTTGGAGAAGGGAATTAATGTCTTGGGTAAGAATTAGGTTCTTTTGCAACCCAACTTCCAGATTCCAGACTTCTTTTGAATAGCTACAGTTAAGAAGAAGGTGATCTGAGGTTTCCTCAGCTTGTTGACACAAGGGGCATCTGAAAGGACCCTCCCAACCTTTCTTTTGAAGGTTCTCCCCTATTTGGATACTATTATGACTTAAATTCTAGAGCAATAGGTCTATTTTGGGAATGGTTTTGGTGTTCCAGATGAATTTCCAGATGGCTGGGTTGGGAGGAACATGAGGGATGTTTTGGAAGGTGTTGTATCCTAGCGAGGTGGAGTAGGGCTTCATATTCTTCACCCGGCCTCTCTCATCTTTACCTCTTTTTTTAATGGGGGCTTTCCCCTGCAAACTGAGCTTTAGAGCACCCCAATCATTTTCTAAGTCCTGGGGCAGATTGCCCACTTCCCAACCTTTCCACGACTTACCTCTTTCGTTCCCCCACTTAGAAATTTCATAGAGCGTCTTTAGATTTTTCCCATCCATCCAAACTTTTAGCCTTTGTAGATCCTGGTTTCGTTCCAGAGGTGGGTCCCCTAGAATGGAGTCTTGCCAGATTTTAATTTTTTTCCCGTTTCTTGGCACCCAAGTGAGGTGAGGAGTGAAAAGGTCCATGGATTTTTTGCACAGAGCATAGGTTGGGGACCCTTTAGTCTCTCTACAAGGGTTTTCTATGCACCTGTTCCTTGTGCCTCTAAAATATTTCTTCCATAGTGCTTCCTTGCTCCAAGCGATGTTCCCACTGAC
>CBVK0100683995.1:0-14605 GCA_900067695.1 Picea abies | reverse complement strand
TCTTGTGATTGTGTATTTCTTAGTGATCTTGGATTATGCTATTGTTATCTAATGAAATGCAAACATCTATAATAATGGCTTAAACATTAACAGTAAAGAGCATGTTGAGGAGGATAATCCAATTAAAAATCCAATTCCCAAAGGAATAGCTGCCCTAGAAGACATTTTTGACAGGCATGATATGTACAAAAAGAAAAAAGAAACAATAAAGCTTGACAGTTATATTGAAATCAACATTGGGATAGAGGAAGTCCCAAGGTTTATAAAAATTGGAAAAGGAACCTCAAAAAAGGAAAGAAAGGAATTGATCATCTTAGTCCAAGAGTATAGGGATGTGTTTGCTTTCACTTATGATGAACTCAAAGCATACAAAGAGGATGTGTTTCAACATACCATCCCCCTCAAGGATGATACAAAACCTTTCAGACAAAAACTTAGGCGAATAAATCCTAAGTTGGCACCTCTAGTTCAAGCTGAACTTAAAAAGATGTTAGATACTGGGATCATTGCTCCAACAAGACATTCATCTTGGTGCTCCAACTTAGTTGTTGTCAGAAAAAAGAATGGGGGGATAAGATTATGTATTGATTTCAAAAACTTAAATCTGGCATGCATTAAAGACAACTATCCCCTACCCAACATGGAGACCCTACTTCAAAGGGTAACTGGTTCCAAGATTATGTCCATGTTGGATGGGTTCTCATGCTATAACCAAGTTTTGGTGAGGAAGGAATATCAAAACAAAACTACCTTCACCACACCTTGGGGCACTTTTGAATATCTAAAGATGCCTTTTGGCTTACTTAATGAAGGTGCCACTTTTCAGAGGGCCATGGATTTTTCCTTCCATGAATTAATGGGCAAAATCATTGAAATCTACTAAGATGACTTAACAGTTTTTTCTAAAGAAAGATCAGATGACTCAGATCACATAAGTCGTCTTAGGCAGGTTTTTGAAAGATGCCGAAAGTATGGCATCTCCTTGAATCCAGCTAAGTCCATTTTGGGTGTTAACGAAGGCAAGTTGCTAGGTCAAATTATAGCAAAAGACGGAGTAAAAATGGATCCTGAAAGGGTTGAAGCCATACAGAAAATTCCCTTAACCCCAACCAAGAAAGCCCTTCAATACTTCCTTGGATAGATAAACTTTGTCAAACGGTTCATACCAAACTTAGCTGAGATGATGAAACCACTCCTCAAGTTATTGAAAAAAGATGTTAAATATGAGTGGACAGAAGAAGGAAGGAATGCTTTCAAAAGTATTAAGGATGCAATTGGCAAATCTCCCATGTTAATCAGTCCTAATTATTCAAAAGATTTTCAAATCTTTTCCTTTGCTTCAGAAGACACTATTGCAGGGGTATTGCTCTAGAAAAATGAAGAGGATCAGGAGCAACCCATTGATTTTATGAGTAAGGCATTACAAAATTCTAAGCTTAACTATACTAGTATGGAAAAGCAAGCTTATGCCTTAGTCAAATCTCTCAAGCATTTCCGAGTCTACATAGGACACTCAAAAGTTGTGGGGTATGTCCCTCACTCAGCAGTAAAAGATATCCTTGGGCAACAAGATTGCAAAGGAGTCAAAGGAAAGTGGGTCTCCAAGATTCAGGAATATGACTTAGAGATTAAACCCACTAAGTTGATTAAAGGTAAGGGTTGGCTCAAATGCTCACTAAAGGAAATGAACAAGTGTTGGACTTAGTATGTCAAAACAATCAAACTAGGCTAACCTTGTCACTAGAGCTTCAAAAATTAGAACACCAATGGTATTCAGATATCATCTACTTTCTTTTAAACCTTACTTGCCCAAGTCATTTGATTGGTCATAAGAGGAAGGCTTTGAGGTTGAAAGCAGCAAAGTATTGTATCATTCAAGACGGCTTGGGGTGGAAGAACCCCGATGGAGTGATACTTAGGTGTGTTGATGAGCTAGAGTCCAAGAGACTTTTGGTTGACTTCCATTCATGGTTTTGTGGTGGACACTTTGCGGCTAAAACTACCGCCCACAAAATCCTCAGAGCAGGTTACTATTGGCCGACCATTTTCTCAGATGTACATAAAATGGTCAAGGGTTGTCAGCAGTGTCAGTTATTTACAGGGAAGCAAAAGCTAGCAACCCTGCCTCTTCAGCCTGTGGTTGTCGAAGCTCCCTTTCAGCAGTGGGGGCTTGATTTCATAGGTCAGTTTAAGGATAATTCAAGTAATGGTTATACTTGGATAATTACAACAATTGACTATTTTACTAAGTGGGTAGAAGCAGTACCCACTAAGTCAACAACCAACAAAGTGGTCATGGATTTCCTTAAAGATAGGATAATCACTCGGTTCGGTGTGCTCGCCAAGATTACAACCGATAATGCCAAGGCCTGCAGTGCTACAGAGTTATCTTCTTTCTGTTTTAAGTATGGCATTGTGTTGTCCCACTCTTCAAACCAGTGTTACAAGAACCGGACCGGAACCGACAAAACCGGCCAGTCCGACCGGTTCCAGACCCTAACCGGTTCAAACCGGCCTCTCAAAAGGTATAATAAGAGGTCATGGGACAACAAGATTAAGTTTGCATTATGGGCAGATAGAATAACCAAAAAGAGTTCCACGGGTAAGAGTCATTTTGAGCTTGTCTACGGGCTTGATGCTACTTTACTAGTTCACCTAAAGCTTCCAATGTATCAGTTTGTTCAAAAATATGGTTTGGATGAGGACTTCCAACAGAGCAGAATTGATCAGTTGGTTGAGTTAGATGAGATAAAAAAAAAAACATTGGATCAAAGTATAAAGAATCAGGACAAGGTAAAGAAGACTTTTGATAAGTCTTCACGGCAAAGAGTTTTTCAGGAAGGGGACACAATCCTTCTTTGGGATAAAAGAAGGGAAAAGCTAGGGAATCATGGAAAGTTTGACAATTTGTGGATAGGTCCATACATCATACAGGTTACAACTGGAAAGAATTCATTTTATCTCAACAGGTTGGATGGTGAGAAGTTGGCCCTTCCAGTCAACGACCAACTTCTCAATCTTTTCTTCACAGAGGTCATCTGATGCCCATGGGTGCATCTACTGTATCATACTCTCTAACCCTTATCCTTTGTACATTATGCTTTGTCTTTTCTGTACTATATTCACATGTATATTAAATGCTTTGTTGTATTATATGTACTTGTATAATTGTAAATTGAGTTTATTTTTGGTTTTATATGGATATGATTGTTGACGAGGCGTCCATGATGCAGGTAGCGTAATTCTGGATTCTCGCATGGTTTCCTACAGATGTAAAGATCAACCGTACATCCCCATATGGAGCCAATGTTATCCACCAGTTTGCACAAGCTGGATTTCCTGAAGAGCCGCCAAAGATTGAGCAGTCATTGCTCATATGACAGAGTTCAGAGTTCAGTCGGTCTTTCAAAAGGCCACCTTTTTCCACATTTCCACCATTGTAATAAATCACCTAAGTATGAGATATTGTAAAAGACTATTGGCCACCTAAGACCTAGGTAAGAGCATGTAATCTAGAGTGTTTTTTTTTTCTTGTTAATTATTTTTTCAACCTGCCTTTGTGAGCAATTAAATAATTTCTAAGTTTTTTCACTCATAAGACTAACTCCAGAGCTCGAGTATGTGTTGGTGGTTAGGCCTTGGCATGGTATAAGCAATTCTTTGTGTCTGAATGTATATGAGCTCATACTAGGTCATCTTGATTGAGACATATGGAAATTGCGGCTAGGTTTGATAGGTTTTTTTAATGCTTCAGTGAATTAATTAAATTCCTGCAAAAATGGAATTTTTTAATTCTAAGTCGATAAATTGTAAAAATATGGCATCAAACATTGTCTGTCAGATGCCATATTTATGGTCGTTTTTCAGTCCAGAGTATCATGCAAACCCCTATTTACCTTCTTTCGAGACAAAAAAGTGATTATTATCACTAAAAAATGAAATTTACTCTAAAATTACGAAAAAGGGGTAATTTAATTAATTTCCTATTTTTTTGGAGAACTGTGGAAGATGTTTTTTTTGTGTCCCCAGTTGACTGAAGGTCAAACTGAGTTTAGCAGAGATGGTGGCCACTTTACTTGAATAGAAAGGCATGGCGGAGATCCCAAGATGGGGTCTCAACCCCACTTGATGAGATGGCGCATCCTAAAGGGACGGTGCACATCCCAAAGCTCTCATGCACCTCACACTCCCACTCCACCTCACTCATCCTCACTTCACTCCACTACACTCCCCCATCACCCTACTCCACTACCTATCCACTCCACTCATCCCCATGTATCTCTCCCTTTACTCATGCGCCACTCCCCTTAACCCCACGCTTCTCCTCTTCCACTCTCGCATCCCTCTTTGGAGTTGTCACCTCTCTTGCTATTTAAGCAAGGCTACCCCTCCTCCATTTCTAGAGTTGGAGCTTTGGGAAGATAGACCTATTGTTGTATCATTTTATCATTTCTAAGTTGAATAAAGAAGACTTTGGAGTTCCATCGGTGTTGATGCTATGTGTGGATGCTTGAATCTTATGCTATTGTTATGAGGTAATTTGTATTTTGCTTCAATCTTGTATATCTTTTGCAAAGGCTTTAAAAGTATGACGTCATACAGTAGAGTGAGGTAAATCTAGTTTGATTAATCTCATTTATTTTCTTATAATTCATGAACCTTTATATTGCATGTCTTCTTTTCGGTTAAATTAACATGCATATCTGAGTTTTTGTTTATGTAGGAGAGACCTTCGCTAACAGTGTTTGCAGGGTTGAAGTATATTGTTTGCAGGTTCTTCAAGCTTGAAGGATTGATTGGTTGTAGCTTCAACCTTCATTTGTCCAAGATTTTCAAGGAATAGAGCTCCCTCTACTCTTCATCAAGGACTCCATAGCCCTTATTTTTCAATTCTTGGAAAAAAGAGTTTCTTCCTTTCTCCCTCTCACATTCTTCAAAAACCTATTTGGTTACTTCCTTCATGCAAGTTTGAGAAGCTAATTTTAAATTCAAATTTTAATTTAGTTTCATTTTCCTTGCAAAGTATCTAGATCTAGGCATTCTTTTATCTATCTAAAGCTAGATCTAGTTAAGAAAAGCTCATTTATTGCTAGTTCCTTTTCTGTAAAATTTAAAGGCTTGAAGGTGCATGATTGATAGAGCTTCATTTCTGTTATTTGGCAAGATCAAAGTGCTTTCAGTTGCTGTCCTAAAAGGCAGCCCCAAAATCTCTAAAAATTTTCAAGTTTTAGCATAAATTTTACTTAGTCATTTTTTGCATTTTCTCTATAATATTTGACGTACTCCCTAAGCTGTCCCAAAGTGATTTTGGGCATCTTTTGGATTATTTTGTTTGCTGATTTTTGCAGGACATTGGACAGCCAAGGGAAGTTTCCGTCGATTTTTGGCGAAATCGAGACTTTCGGAGCATCTGGGGGTTTCCTTCTTCATCAAAGAAGCATCTCTTGTAATTTATTTCTTGCATTTTCAAGATCCAAAGCTTATAAGGATCCATTTTCTCAAAGAGAACTTAGTTCTCATTGTAATAAGTGTAATAAAAGCATCCCTTTTGTGCCCAGTTTCTCCATCTCCGTTAGGGGGATTTGTGTGTCGTGGTTTGGCTTTCTTTCTGTTGGTGCATGTTTAATCTTTTGATCTCAAACACACATACAAGTTAAAGCTAATCTAACACACATAACACTCACATTTCACATGCATGTTTTAAAAAAAGTACTTTCAAATCTTTATGCATGTTTAGTTTAGAGTTCTTTGTTTGCTGTCAGCAATAAGCCTTGCAATTACTCAATTTCCAAGTATCTTGCAGGTTCTCTTTTCAGTTACAAAGAAGGTTACAAAGTTTATCTCTTTCAAGTCTTGTAAAGTCAATAAACCTTGTTTGTAGTTTAATTAGGGAAATCTCGGAAGTTGTTAGCTCAATGCGCGGGAAAACCCCTAAGGGTAATCTGTGAAGTAAGGCGAGCCCTCTCAGGACCTGGTTTCCCACCCGTTTTGGACATCCGACACCCTTAGTGATCTTATCGGTGAGACCTTTTGGGTTTCAGTAAGTTCTCCACAAATTTCCAAACAAAGAGCTAGCCTCTAAAGAGGCCACATATTCTCTCATTAACTCAATTTTAATTTATCTTAATAAAACACTCGATCAACAATTGCCCACGACTCCTTTTAAGGCACTAGTATAACTGGTTTATCTTTATGTATGTGAGCAATCTTTTACATTCATGCAATTGTCTAACTAATACTTTCAATCTTGCAGATCTTGTATCATTTTCAATATATGCATACTTATGGACAAATGGTTTATTGATTATCTCAAAATGATGATGAATGTTAAGTGTTGAATGTATCTGTTTTATTAAGCAATAAACTCCTACAAGTAGTTCTTTTTCTTTCTTAGTTTAAAAGAGCTTTAGATTATATTAATAGGGACTACCCCCCTTGGCTTTGCTAGGAGTTGGCCTAGATGGAGGAGTTGAGGATCAAGTGACAACACCTTGACTCGAAACTTGCCCCCAAGGACACACCAAGTGGATTGAACTTTGAAGGTTTCTTCCACGTTACCCTCGGTGTGTATAAGGCGGCAACAGGACCTGTTATCCGCCAGTTTGCACAAGATGGATTTTTTGAACTGCCGCCAGAGAATGAGCAATCAATGCTCATATTTGCAGATTACAGAGTTCAGTAGGTCTTATAAAGGCCTTCGTTTTCCGCATTTCCACCATTGTAATAAATGTCCTAAGTATGAGAGATTGTAAAAGGCTATTGGCCACCCAAGACCAGGAGTGCGCACATACTTTGGAGTGTTTTTTTCTACTGTTAATTATTTTTTCCGCTTGCCTTAGTGAGAAGAAAAAATAATTTATAAGTTTTTTCACTCAAATGATTTAGCTCCAAAGCCGAAATATGTGTTGGCAAGCAGGTTTTGGCAAGGAAAATCCAATGTCTAGTGTCTGAATGTATATAAGCTCATACTAGGGCATAGTGTCAAAGTCATTTGGAAATTGCGGCTAGGTTTTGTTATCGCGCAGTTTGTAGCAACGATAGAAGGCTTGAGTTTTGTAGGCCAAACTGGCGAAATAGGAACCTATCCCACCCAGTGTTACCACGATGGGAAGGTTCTTTCTATTTAGGGAGGTGAGGCCCAGAGGAGACGTCCCCGGTGACCTGGGTTTTTGAGGAGGCAAGAGGATAGTAAGACAAAGATAAAGGATCCCCCCTCACAAGTCAACACCAAGCAGATAGTCCGACCAAAGGCCAATTTAAAGTAAACCCCAAAGAAAGTATACCTGCCTGGAACAAAGCAACAACAAACTGATATATGCAAGCTATATCTCAATGGGGTTAGTACTTCATAATAATAGATGACTATCTGAATAGCATATAAGCAATTGGCAATAAATTTTGACGAAGTCAATGTTTATCAATAGCAATGAAAATAATAACACTTCACCAATAAATATTTGAGCAACAATGGCATTCGATATAACCAATCAATACTTCATTTAATAAATGCTTTAACCATTATAAAATTGCTTATGAACAAAACGATGTTGCACTAATGATGTAATAGCATAAGACGACGGCAGCAATTTAGGGTTAATAGGGTTAGCTTTTAGACTAGGTTTAGTAGTTAGGGTTTCAATTCAAAGGGTTTGAGAGTGTTGTAATCAAGTTTCACTTCAACGCTGGAGGACTTTAGATTAGTGCCTTAGAGTTTAATGGAGTCAAAAGTGAAGGACGCAAGAGTTGAAGGAGGAAAATATTTTAAGGACTAGAGGGAAGAGTTTTGAGGTGTTGCTAAAGCAAGGCCTCAAAATCAAAACCCTAGGGGAGAGAGGCTCACTCCAGTGTTGCTACAGCAAGGCCTCATGCTCTCTCCTCCTTCCTGGCAAAACGGCTAGCTCAAGAATAAAGCATAAAACCAAAACAAGAGGGTTTGAATAGACAAGGTGTTGCTACAACAAGGCCTTTCAACAAACCCTAGAAAGAGTACGGCCCTAGTGTAGTAGACCTAGGCCAGGGACATCTCACTCTTCCTGGCTTCTAGATAGTACAACTAGCAAAAGAGGAAGAAGAAATAGGAGTGTAGTTATGGTTAGGCTCTTTCTTCCTTCTTCAATGGCTGAAAAATTCTATATCAGGGGACATGAGACAAGGACCTACTTGTGTGCTTGTCACCTAGGGTTTTGATTCAGCAAAATCATAAATACATGCAAAAAATTAAACTACAACCATTCATTCAAGAAGTTTTGCAGAAAAATACTTACAATTCACCAAGAAATAACCATGCAAACCCTAGTTGTAACACATTCCTTCAAGAGAAACACCATAAAATGCCAAAAATGTCTTCCTTCAACAAGTGCGCCTCACTAAATCAACCAAACACCCAAGAGAGGGCGCGAATTTCAAACCTCCTTATGGACTGAAATGAGTGATGATGAAAAAATGAAGGAGAAAATACTCCATTTATACAACATCATGACCTAATTTTACTTTTTAGGTCATGTAAAAGGCCGACAAGGCCAAAATGCCAAAATCATACTGTTTTACATTAAATTGTCAAATTGAATCCTAAATCAAGTTGAAAAGAGAGTAAAATCCCCTCCAAGGGAGACGTTAGCCCCTTTTTGGGAAGATGGGGTGTCCTGGAGCAAAACGTTAACCCTCCTTGGGCTTCTCCAACCTGCCACATGTGCCACTGTTTCCTAGTCTGCCCCCCAAAACGTCCATGATGTTGGGTGACGTCATGGTCAAGATGGTGACGTCCTAGGCCTCCCAAGGCCAACGTTCCACTGAGAAAGGGC
Source organism: Picea abies (assembly GCA_900067695.1). NCBI lineage: Eukaryota > Viridiplantae > Streptophyta > Pinopsida > Pinales > Pinaceae > Picea > Picea abies. The sequence continues at coordinate 5,804 of CBVK0100683995.1, read as the reverse complement.
CATCCCCCCTAGGTCAAACTCTGTCGGGGTGCCTCTGGTGGAACGTCCTCTTCTCCTCTGGTGCAAAGCTCCAGATCCGTCTCTATCATGTATCTGCCCCCTGATGGGGTCTCAGTATCCACTTGATGGGCTCTTCAACCCCGTGGAGGTCCGAGCTGATCATCTCCCCATGTGTACCAGTCCAAGATGGTACCTGTCCATCGAGCATGGTCCTGCACACCAAAAGCTACGCCTTCCATGGGCTCATCAGTCACAGAGATCATAGCAATGTCAATCACATTTCATCATCAATATTAATAAACATATGCATAAAACCCCTAATAGATCAGTCAATAGCTCAAAGACGTTACACAAACCTACTATACAAGTTTGGGAAAAGGGGAAGGCATCCTATTGGGCTAGTGTCCACTGAATAAGGGAAGTTCCCGAAAGAGACCTCTTCCAAGCCATGTAAGTGGATGAAGTGGTCAAGGGATGTCCAAGCAGGTGAGTGCAGGCCGAGGATGCAATGTGTAACCTGTGGGTGCCTTTGTAGAAGGTGAGTTGTACATGTCATGGATGCAATTCTTTCCAAGCCCATTCATGCCTTTTATTCTTTTCGTTATTTCATTTTTTTATTGTTTTTTTCTTTTTTTTTGCTCAAGAGATAATCAGGGGACACTGCCCTGGTGTGGTGACCAGTGGTGACAGTGTTACCCACAAGTACTTTCACAGAAATGAGAAGGTTGGCTCGTGATGAGACCCCCTTTCCCTTGGCCATGCAACCAAAGGTCACTACCCTGGCGTGGTAACCAGTTGATGGCAATGTCATACTGCTAGGTAACCATGGACCTAATAGGCTGGCTCGTGATGAGACCCCCTATCCTTTGGTTAGGTCTTGTTTTTATTATTTTTTAGGGTCCCTCTTGTTTCTTGTTGAGAAGCCTTTTATTGCTTTCTCAAGGATCCCTGAGAGAAGCATCTCGAGGTTTTATTCTTAGGCTTTTATCATTTACCATCTTTCTTTTACCTTTTGGTCCTTTAGCCCCTTCTTCCCACTAGATAAGGTGCAACCCTAGAAATAGGTCAACCCAGTGCCCGTACAAGTGTAAAGGGACAAGTGAGCGGGAAACAAGATGAAAAAGTGAAACTTTGAAGGGAGCGGACGATGGCTTCTCAGAGACAACCTCAGTGGCTAACTAAAACCAATAGACACAGGCTTACTAGGACATCATGTCAATCCCCAAAACATGGTCAAGTGGGAAAGTGTAAGAACCAAGCAATTGTTAGAAATAAAAGGAATCAGATGCATACCTTCAATGGTTTTGATGATCAAAGTGACACATACCATGATACCTAAACTAATTACCTCATGAAGCAAGAACCCTCTCTGACACAAGACCAAGCCGATGGTGGTGGAGGCTGCTGCTACTGCTGACAGAATAAAGATGCTGGAAAAGAGAAAAGGTGGGCCCTCCAGGGCCATGTTGAAGTCAATCCTACTCTCGGTACTCCATGTCTACTCTCGGTACTCCATGTCTAGGACCTGTGGGCCTCAAGACATGATCTCCTAGTTATCCCTGAAAGTGGGGGATAATAGGTTTGATAGGTTTTTTTTATGTTTTCAGTGAATTAATTAAATTCCCTCAAAAATGGAATTTATTAATTCTGAGTCAATAAATGTAAAAAATATGGCATCAAATATTGTCAGATGTCATATTTACAGTCGTTTTCTAGTCCAGAGTATGATGTAAACCCCTATTTCCCATCTTTCGAGACTAAAAAGTGATTATTATCACTAAAAAATCAATTTTACTTTAAATTTACGGAAAAGGGGTAATTTAATTAATCTCCTAAATTTTAGGAGAACTGGGGAACATGATTGAGACATGTTTTTTCATGTCCCCAGTTGACTAAGGCCTAGAGGTGAGTTAGCTAGGGAGAGGTCGACTTGATTGGAGTGACATGGCACTTGGGGGAGATCCCAATGTGGGAACTCGACCTCACATCCTATGTGGCGCATTTCTAAGGAGGGGTGCGCATCTCAATGCTCACGCATCTCCTAAACTATCCCTCACACTCCACTCCACTCGCACTCACTCCCACTTACCCTCACTTCCACTCCCCTTCACCTATCTACACCTCCACTTAACTATACACTCATCTCCCCTTCACTCCCATGTATCTCCCATTCCCTCATGCACCACTCCCCCTCTCACTCACGCATTTCCTAATCCCAAAAACCTAACCCTAGCACATTCTACATTGGAACCATCACCCCCATTTGCTATAAAAGAAAGGGTCGACCTCTCCTTTAGCTAGTTAGAATTCGTGGGAAGAAGACTATATTTTATCATTGCTATTTGATTAAAGGAATAAAAAGACTTTGGAGCTTTATTGTGTTGTCTTGTGTAAATGTGTGGAGGATCTTCTCCTGTTATGGTGCTTTGAGTATGGTAAACGTCTCTTGCTAGCATTTCTTATTTGTCCATTTAAATAAGGTATTAGTAAACTAGATTGTCTTGCTAATCCTTGTTTTGTCAGAATTTAAACTTTGAATCCATGTTATTATTGCTTTAATTGCATGCTTTCTAAGTTTATGTGTAGGATATCTTAACATTTCGCTTGCAAGGGTATGCTAAGTTTACAGGTTCTCTATCTTGGAGGAGTGGAGGGTTCTTGCTTGAACCTCTAACATCTTCAAGTGAATTCAAAGGAAGGATTCCCCTCTTCAACACATCATTCTGACTCCATCGCCCAAGTTCCTGGTTTCAAATTTCTCTTTCCCCTTCTCTCTCAAAATTTCATAAGAAAAATCATCTTGTCCTTTGGGTTTCTGTTGCATGCAAGGATTTAGTTTATATTAAAGGTTCAAATCTGTATTATATCAGTTGCATGCAGCCTTTAAAAGTTAGATCTGAGTTTTGTAAAAGTATTTTATCTATTTGCCAAGATCTAGCTTAGTTTTGCTTCTAACTAGCCTTCAAATTCCTCGCATTTTCTAGGCTTGTGATAGGCAAAATTTTGCTCTGTTTTAAAGTATAAATCTGCAAGTATAGTTGTTGTTTCTTCGCTGATCTTATATCAGCCAACAATATCCTAAGGAGGTTAGCTATCTAGCTATCACCCCTTAGTTAATTTTCTGCTTTAAAGTAGTTTAACTTAGAAAATTTTCACCTTTTTTTATAGTTGATCAAAGACATTTTTAAAGTATTTTTGGTCACCTTTCGCATTTGATCGCTTGCTGTTTTATCGCAGATCTGACAGGTACAAGAGGAAATGCTGCTGAATTTCTGAAGTTTAGCCCCTTCCAGGACCCTCCCGGTGATCCCAGAAGCTTTGTATTTGATTTTTCTATTTCAAAAAGTTTTGTAAAACACTTGATCTTTCCATATAAAGGTCAAGTGTTCTAAAAAAGAGAAGTAGTTTCATCTTGTAATAAAGTTAGCGAGCCACAAAGCTCGTCTTTAGTTGTTTCCCCTGCCCCTAGGGGGAAACTGGTGTCTTTTCCCTTTCTTTGCTTTTCGGGGTTGTTTCCCGTTTCATTGGTTTTAGTTTAGCATCTCATGCATAAAAAAGTTAAAATTAACTCACATCATTTAAATCAAATTTTTAAAATCCACTGCAAGTTCTAGGTTTGCTTATACTAGTTTCCTTTTGCAAAGTTATTGGAATAAACCCCAACTATTCAAATCTGAGTATGCAAGCCCGTTGTCATGCTCAAGTGCTTCAGTGACCCGGAAACGATTTGAATAGTGCATGCTAGTATAATTAGGACAATCTCTAAGTGGTATTATTCATCTAAGACCTCTACCCTAGGTGGAGTGTGTCAAATCACTTGGTAACTCGCCTTGTTGGATCTGCGGCACACCCAGTCGACAAGTTTTAGATTGGTGAATAATACATAAGGAGGCCACATTCACTTTGCACACAAAGAGTGGGGACCCCGACTTTAATCCCCACTTCACGGTTTCAAAACTTTTCTAATAACACCAAATCCCTTAATTAAAACACTCAAGATAAAATTAACGCGGCACTTTCATCACATCACACTTTACTGCTTTATCTGGCACTGGTCTTTCATATTTATCTATTTGTCATTTTATCTTTTGATGCAAAGCTTATCGTTATGATTATGTGATGACTGATGAATTCTCATGGTTGGTTTCATAGGCGGTATCATTTTTGACCAATCTTATGTTGTGATAATATTATCTTGTGTTCAAAAAATTTATAAGCTCCTAGAAATAAGTGCTTTATTTTCTTAGATTAGACAAAAGCCTTAGATTATTTCTCATAGGGACTACCCTGGTATACTTGGACTTCTTGCTTCTTTAGTTTTTCTCGTGATTCTTGGTCCAAGTTGTTAATTATTGCCAATCTTGCTGCTCTGGCTGCTTCCTTCAGGGCTTGTTGATGTTCTGCATCTGTGATGTTTATCTGAGGGAAACTTGAAAAGCAGTCAAAGTTGTTGACTTGTTGCTGGCTGGCGTTATAAGGACACTTATTCTCCCAATGTGCTTCACTGCATTCCAGGCACCAAGGGTTTTCATCAACCAAATTTGTAGGGGCCAAAGTATTCGTGACTTCATTTTCATTCTTCTACTTGTAGGTTTGATTCCCTTTTTGGAATGGCCCTTTGAATGGAGGTCTAGGTGCCTGGGTCTGGGATTTTTCAAGTCTTACGATCCGGTTCATCATTTCTTCTTGATTCTTCATGATGCTATCCACTGAGGCTTGTAGCTTGTTGATACTGGTGCAGAGATCCGAAGTAGGCTCAGCATTGTGTACCACTTTCTGCTTGGTGTCCACTTTCCCCCTAGGGTTGGCAAAGGGCTCAATCTTGGATGAAAGGAGATTTCCTTCGATCTTGGTTGCAAGCTCTTGGGCCTCTTGGATGGATTGAGGGTCTTTGTCTCTGAGAAGATACCCTAATTGGTCATTGAAAGATCTAGTGTAAATATGAACAAGGTAATTATCTTTCGGATGGTGGCTTGGGGGAATTCGTTGGAGTAAAGCTTCGAACCTGGTATGAAACTCTCGAATGGATTCATTCTCACGTCTGGCAAGGCCATTTAGTCGGGTGAGCAGCATGTTCAGATCTTCTTTGATACTCCACCTTCTGAGGAAGATTTCCTCAAGTCTATCCATGGTCTTAATGCTTCCATTAGGCAGGCCAAGATACCAACGTCTTGCAGCATCATACAGGGTAGCAGAGAAGAGCTTCATGACCAAATCCTCAGCATCATCATTGATGGGGTGAAGCTGAAAAAATGCCCAGAAGTAACTCATATGCTCTTCGGCACTAGTAGCATCAGTGCCGGTAAATTTAGGCAACCACTTCTCATATTTAGGTGGCATTTGCCTAGGGTAGCCAGGTATGGCTGACATGTCTAGTGGTTTGAACAAGGTAGATGACCATTGTCTCTGATTGTTGACTGGATTTGTAGTACCGGTCTGAGAAGTAGACATGTTTAAAGGGAATCTCTTTCCAAAAAGTGACTTGACAACAGGTGAATTAGCAAGAGGCTTCCTTCTGAAAGCTAGAGGAGGGTTATTGAACCTCCTTTTGGTTTGTGGAGTCGCCAGATAGTTTTCCTGAAACTACCAAAGAATAGGGGGGAAAAGTGTTAGTGGAGTCGCCAGGTAAGCTTGTAAAAAAGGTCTTTGAGGCAAGGCTTACCAAAGGATTTGTTGTTGAGGAAGATTGACTCAGTGTTCCCCGACAACGGCGCCAAAATGTTATCGCTCAGTTTGTAGTTTAGGTCTTAAGGCTAAAAGGTAAGGGTCAAACTGGCGAAACATGGACCTACCCCACCCAATGT
>CBVK0100683992.1:0-11754 GCA_900067695.1 Picea abies | reverse complement strand
GAGATGTGGGAAGATAGAAAGGAGATCATTTCCCTTGAATAGCAATTGATGGTCATGAAGGAGGAGAAAGACCAACTTCTCGAAAAGTTGCATGAGATGGAGACTCAACTTAATGAGGCAAAGGAAGCCCTTACCAGGTACATGCATGAACATAAGGTATGTAATGTTAGTTTATCTTCAAATTCCTCTCAAGATGAATGCTTTGGTGTTTTTGAAAATGGAATAGGGTCCAAGTTATTGTTAAAAATGGGCTATGAAGGTAGAGGTTTAGGCAAGCATGCACAAGGCATTGTTGAGCCAATTGTTGTTGAAGAGAGACACAAGTATTGTGGTCTTGGATATGAACGAAAAGATGGAGCATATTCCAAAGTTGAGGAGACAAGGGAAAAAGTTCCAAGAACAAATTTTTTTTCAATTTCACCTCCTCAAGAAGGCTATAAAGGTGAAAGTTCAATCCCTCCAGCATGCAAAAATTGTGTTCAAGATGAATGCAAATGTATGAAACAAAAGAGTTGTGACAACGATGAGGACAAGAACACTATTGTTGGTCTTCAAAGGAGAGCTTGTAACTCTTCAAATTCACCTCCTCAAAGAAGCGATAAAGGTGAATGTTCAAGGTATAATTCTGCCTATCATTCATTTGCTTTTGATTATGTTAAGCAATGTAAATTTGTATGTAAAAATGGAAGAAAAAATCCATGTACACATTGTGGTTTATATAACCATCATGTTTCAAAATGTTGGAAAATATTGACCACTTTCAGGAAACTTTACAAGCAAAGACAACGTGAAAAGAGGATGCAAAAGATTTGCACTCATTGTTAGAAGAGGGGTCATCTCATTGACCAATGTTGGACATTGTATCCAACCACTCATCCACAACACAAGAAGTAGATGGATAAAGAGATCAGCAAGAATGGAAGAGGAGATTCCATCATTGATGTGTGTCAAGATGATTCACAAGAAGACGAATTTCAGAAGAAAAAGTCATCGTTGAGTTGGCTTGGTAAGAAATGGTTGGATTTCTTGAGCAAGTAAGGCTTGCATTTTCTGTTGCAAATGCACTTTTCAGCCTTATGTGTGCAATTATGTTGAGAGTAGGATAAGTTGCAGCAGTTTATCACAACTTGTATGATGCAAGTTGCATGTGAATGAAATTCATTTGAAGGCATTCTTGTTTGTTGCACAACTTCACCAGGAGGATGTAAAAGTGGGGTATGATGTTCACTTGATACAACCATATATCTTTTTCATATTCAGCTCTTATGTACCCACATTTTTTGGGTTTATGTACTTATGTTTGTACATTGAAGGAGAGTTGAAAAGCTATGCACAGACATGTGTTTTGTGTGTATGTATAGGCAGTGAACCTGGTGATAGTTCATCATGAATGACTCATGATTATAACATGATTGTGTATCATGAATATCGACTTGTCAGTTTGGGAAGGTCAATATGTTTCAAATGAGTTTCGACTTGTGTTGATGTTGTCTTGACGAATATGTTGTGTTGATCATGTTTTTCGACTTGTGTTTGGTCAATGGTGTTTGTTGGCTTGTGAGTCAATTTTGAGAACACCAAGATGCAGGAAAATGCCATATGCCTTGATGAAGTACAAGATGCGACATTTTCTTGAAGAGAAAAAAAACTTTGTTGGCATGATTTTCAGTCTTGTATAAATTTGTTTTCAAGATTGTTGGTTTTCTTGGCTTGTGACAAGATGTCATTGGAGAGAGGATTGTATTGATGCTAAAGAGTTCGCAAGAGGGACTTTATTCTCAGTGGGAAGGTTGGTAGTCTTCCAAGCACAAAGAGAACAGTGGGTCAACAACAACCAGAGAACAGTGGTTGAGGGACATAGCCAGCTGCAGTGCAAGGCATGTCAAAGTATCCGGAGGATTGTCAAAAAGACTTTTCAAGTAGAATCAGTTGATAGAACTTGAAAGCAGAGGAGTATTGAATCTTAGACAGAAAATCATAATATTTTTTGGGTCCAAAAGCCTTTCAGTGGGAAGGCGTGATCAAAATTTGGACCAGGGGTCAAAATTTAGCTCAAAAATCAAAGTTCTCAGAATTGCCTCAAAATGAATGAGTGTGTAGCCCTCATCGTCACGAACCCAATGCAAATTGTTTGGGTTCAAACAGACGTCAGATGAGAGAGATATCACGATCTATTCGAATCACCAAACAGGTAAAAAAAATTATGCTGACTGTGCAGTATGAACAGTCCGTACAGGCTGATGTGGCAGAGGCCATATGATGACATGGAAGAGGTGATACGATGACATGGTATTTGGTGACATGGCATTCAATTATTTTCATATGTGGTCGAATCATGATGCGACACGTGGCATTTATTGGGAAAATGGTGTGGTGCCACATGGCCCAGTCATGGGCTGCCACGTGGCACCGTTGTAATTGGTTGTTAGTTCAAAATTTTATGGAGTCTGTGGGATTCAAACCCCAGACCTCCCCAACATGCAAAGCTTTGGCAATGGCTGCCCTACTGGCGTGCCATGCATTGTTACTTGTTAACTATATGTTTTAAAAATTATTTAAGTTTGAATGGTTGACATTTCGGCAGGGGGTCGGGCTGGGGCTTAGCCCCAGCCCGTGGTTGTATTATTCACCATATGACTTAACACATTGTGCATGGAATTGGAGTCCATCCATGGTTGTATGTATTACCACATGACCCATTATATATATATGGAGGGCGCACGGTTTTAAACAAATGACAAAGCCCTTGGTCGCATACATATATGCATATGACCTTAATGTTTGCATGCAAGAATTTTGAATTGGTTTACGTTTTTGTATTTCAAACGGTTTTTCCCACCAAACATATACTGACACTTGTTGGTTAGCCATTTGTCATTGTAAATGGAGGCCTTTTTATATGAGCGCGTGGTCACGTGGTGACCCTTGTGACCGTGGTCTTGGCAGTTAGGGGCTAGGCGCGCCCTAACTATCCTACAGTTTGCACAGTTATGTGGTTGTGTCTGGTACTGGGTTTAAGCATGTAAAAACATGTGTGTTCTTGGTTGAATGACAAGAGGTGCATTTTGGTGAACCAGAGACAACAAGCTTGAAGGAAGAGAATGACAGGAGGCCTATCTTCTTCATTTGTTTGGCCAAATGAGGTGCCGTAAAATCCTAGCTAGGGGTTTTTGGATATTCTGAATCCATTGGCACTGTTTTCATAGGCATTTGAAGACTTCTTTTGCAGGTTTTTAACCATTGAAGTTTCAGGAAGCTCCAGGGAGCTTGAAGCCCTCATTGTTTGAGGTCTTGCTCAGATGAACCTATGTTTGTTTTCTGTGATTGAATAATCATTTTTAGCTAATTATTATTCTCTGAACACTTTGGGATAGGTTTCATATTCATTTGAGGACTTTTACAGGTGTTTTTTCCAAAGAGAATCTTAGGGAAGCTTAAGGCCACATGTAGAAGAGGTCATGCCCGGATGAGCCATGATCCGTTTTTAGAGTTTTATTTGTCATTTGTGGGGTTTTTATGTATTCTGATCCTAATGGTATAGTCAGAATTTCCATTGGAGTTGAGCAGCATATTGTAAAATAATCTTTGACAAATTAATCCCAGAGAGCCAAGTCCATTGATGGAGGCTCAAGGAGATGTAGCCCAGAGAGGGGTGAACTCCTTTATCATCTTGTTCTTGTTGTGAGTGTTTGTTGGTTATTTTTTTCTACAAGTTATTTTTGCTGTTGTATTTATGAAAACAACATATTTAATCTTGCAAATACCTCACACATAACCATTTAAAAGAAGCATGAACTTAACACATAATTCATCTTGCATATTTTAACACATGGAGCCAGGTCCTGTAAAGTTTATTTTAATGAAGTAGAGGGTGCTTGCATAGCATAACAAGTTAGCCCCCTATTTTCAGATTAGATATGATGGAGACATAAGGACCTGGTTGTATCCTAAGAAAGCATCTAATAAAGATAGTCTTTCAGAACCAGATACCTGTTGCAAAATTTGTTCTATTGGAGGAACATGATAGTTGTCCTTATCAGAGGCTCGATTTAAGTTATGAAAATCGACACAGATTCAAATTTCTCCATTCTTCTTTCTTACCAAGACCAAGTTGGATACCCATTGGGTATGCCGAACCAGAACAATTATTTTGGCGGTTAATAATTTATTTAGTTCCTTTTTTATTGTGGGTTCTAATTTAGGATGCATTTTCCTAAGTTTTTGCTGAAATGGTTGGGTTTGGGGTTTCATGGGAATTACATGTTGTATTATGTTTGGATCAAAGGTTTTCAAATCATTGTATGTCCAAGAAAATACATCTTTAAATTATTTAAACAATTTTATAAGCACATATCTTTCTTGTTGAGAACACCCTTTGCCTAGATTAATATTTTGAGGATTATCTTGCATTCCTAAGTTTATAGTTTCATAAAGTAATGAGGAACTGTTTGTTTTGAAATTAACCACTCCCTTAAATTTGTCATGTAAATCATAAAATATTTCTAATCTAATGACAGAATTAGGGATAGAATTTACCAGATTGGATGATATTTTCGTAGAACGAGGGTTAGATATTACCGAAAAATCACAGAGATTTTCATTGTGAGTACTTTCATCAATTACAACTTGGAAAGTGTCCTCCATATGTAGGAAATTTATGATTTGTTGGTCATTGTCAAAGACTGACCAATTGGTAATATTGTTCGGGATCGATGGTGTGAACATCAATTCAATATAAAATGCATTAGGAGAAAAACCCTCAGCAGGTAATAATTTTGATGCAACATTAGCGAATAACTCAGCTTCAGAATGACTAGAGCTAGGAATAGAACTTATGTTAAAAGTGATAAATTTATGGATTAAGTTCCATACCTTGGTTTGGTAGTTTTTGAGATGAGGCGATAAACAATGAATAATTCTTTTTACCTATTTAACTACAATTTTAGAATCACCAAATACCATCAAGCTTTGCGCCTTAAAATCCAATTCCTTCTTTAGTCCCTGCATGAGTGCTTCATATTCTGCTTTGTTGTTAGTAAACTCAAATCCTAATTGACATGCAATGAATGTCTTATTAACTTCGGGGTCAATCAAAACACAACCAAAACCAACTCCTTCATGATATTTAGACCTGTCAAAGTATAAAGACCATATTTCATCACTATCAACAATGTTTACATCATTTTTCAAAACTGTTGCTTAAGTATGGGATAATATTTTAGATTGCTGATCTAGGTTTGTAATAGTGGATATTTAATTCATGAAATTCCCTGAAAAAGTGTTCATATCTTGAGCTTCAAATTTATTTACACCAACGGTAAAAGGATCATTTGAATCATTTAGATATGTAACAATGTACTTAAGATAAAGTACTCTATTAATTCTAATCTTGTTAGGCTGGCCATTTTCTGGTAACCACATATGAGACCAATCTGTAGCGAAATAACCGTGCAATTGTTTGGAACAATACCTGATCAAGAACAATCCATAAACTTTTGAAATATCAATGACAACTGTGTCAATTACCTGGTGCACTTTTGGGTTAGATGAAAATCTAATCAATACATCTTTAAGTTCACCAACAACTGTGACATTAGTTCTGTCTAATTGAGTAATTTTCAAATCAGAAGGTTTGACTTCAAAATTAATATTTTGACAAATAGACAGAGGCATTGCATTCGATGAGGCCCTGAAATCAACCATAAAATTATGCACACTTATGTTGAAGATTTCAAAAGTTAACAAGAATGGTGTTACAGTTTTTCATGGTGTTGGATCAGAAATCCGCTGATTATTTGTTGTTGTATCTGAAATTAGTTTATCTAAATTCCCTACAGTTTTATCTGATGTGTCCTTTTTATTATGATCTTCAGTTGGTCTTTTTCTCATGACATCTTTCATTTTTTTATGCCATTTTCTACTGATTATTTATTCAATGGATCATTTTTTTACTATTATCAACTATACTTCGCAACATTTTCTGTAAGATGAGAGAAAATTTGAGCAGTTCAAAAATCGATATATTTTCTATTAGTTTTTTAAGGTCTTCAACAAGATCATATTCTAAATCTAGGGAAACAAGATTTTGTGTTGTTTCAATCTAGTTCGCCTGTCTTGATATCATATTCTTACTTGTCTAAGGTGAATATGTTTTTTGTACTTTACTTCGAGTGTTATACGGGTGCTGGTTTTATGGACATTTTCAAAATTATCTTGGAAAATACTGTCGGAAACATGTCCGAAGACTGGGGGAGATGAGTCCTCCTCATCAGGAGTTTCTTCTTCACCTGCATTGTTTTGGTTTTCAGCTGGGATAGAAACAAAACTCTTATTTGCATCTAATATTGCATGTAAATCATACTATAACCCTTCAAAATTCATACCTTTCATGGTCGGATTTGGTCTGTTTGGAGGAAAAGGTTTCCTAAAATGTGGTATAAAGTTACCTTTACTTAAAGATGCTTCTTCAACAGATATTTTCAAGTCTATGACTTGATTAGACAAATTATGAAAGGCTTTCTGTAAACCCTCCAAGTCTAAAGTTACTTGTTCTTTTTTATTTGGGGAAGGTCCGGTAAGGATTTCTATTTTATTTTTAGAAGAGGAAGTTGATTTAGCTTCCATATTTAGATTATCCTTTAAACTAAGAATATCATTTTCAATAAGGATATTCTTAGACCTCTTAACGCATATAGCTATATTATGATGTAGGGATTTAGCATAGTATGCAATAATCAAGTTTTCAGCATGCATCGATTTTGTAGGGATTTTATTTTTAAGTGTAAGGAATATCTGATTGAAATCCTTGACTTTCTCTTTGGGGTTAATTTTCATGTTGGACAATTCCATTACCAAAACTTCTAGAGATTTATCATCCCCAAACTTTTGTAAGAAAAAAGTCTCAAACTTATCCCAAGAAGCGATAGTTTGGGGATGTTGTGAAAAATACCACGTGTAAGAATTTCATTCAAAGGTTTAAGGGAATATCCTACACACGAAGTCTTTGTGTTCGACGTTTCAAAGCCTAACAACTAAAATGATTTTTTTGATATGATCCTCAACTGATTGCTTCGAATCGGGGTCAAATTTGGGTAACCACTTTTCAGGATGTTTGGGTAACAAATTTTGAGTTCCGGGTATTGCCACGACATCTTGATTGATCCAAGGTATGGTGGGATTATTTGGGTTAGCCATGGGATTTGGTGTGGGTGAATTTCGATATTTCCTAGATGAAGATCTACCTTCGTCAGCGGATTCCCCTCTTGAAGAGGGTGGGGAAGACCCAGGTGGGGATGGAGGAATACCATATCCTCGAGAACCTTGGATTAGTGATTCAAAATGATCAATAATAGTATCATGTAATGCATGATCAGGTAGAACAGTTCCAAGAGGATATTCTTGCTAATTGGAAAAATCAAGGGGCTAATTTAACTGTCTACCAGATTGTCTAAGTCAGGATAATGCACCCTGAGTTCTCAAAATTGATTGGTGAGAATTAAGGATAATTTATTGTACATCAATCCCTTGAGGGATCGATGTCACAGGTTCAATAGGAATGCCAGGTGTAGTTTTTGACATAGTGGCTGGATCAGGTATAACAGTAGGGTTTGAGCGACTACGCATCACAACAGGAAAATGATTATTTGGGGGATTTTTACGACCTCCTCATTCCATCAATGACTTTCAGGCCCTCCTTCTAGTACCATTTGTTGATAGGAATTTATGACACATCGTCAACGAGAAGGGAAGATCTGGTCCGGGGTTGTCTAGTTAACCCAAGCCATTTAAAATAACCTACCCTGATGGGTTTAGTGGCTCTTTTAGCCAATGGAAATACTAAAGTAACTAACAGAGATACAAACTATACATCTATATAATATTATTACGTATATTTCAACAATAATCCTATCTATTAATATATATATATATATATATATACCTAGCATATAGTCTTATTATGTACAATATGTATGTACAGATACAAGGTTTTCATAAAGCCTTGTGAAAATGAAAGTTTAACCACTGAAACAAAGTTTGAATAAGATATAAGGCTAAGGAAATTATCCTATTTCTACAAGTTTCAAATAAAAAAATGAATGAATAAGGTTCAAAATGATATAACTTTTGTAATATCCCTCGACCGAACCCAAATGCAGATGTAATCCAAGTATATTTAAGCTAGTGAGCTGTTTAGACATCATTTTTGTAATACACATTTCATGGCATGGTGCACGCATATACTGTGCAGTAAAGTGATGTAGTGGGCACATTATTGGATACCGTGCACAGTAAATAAAGAGCACACAACCTTGAGGTCAGTGGATATCACGCGTAGTAACTAAACTGCGTGCAATATTAAGGTCATTGAACCTTTATGTATATGATATGCATTATAGTTTGGTGAGCTAGTATTATAAGCCAAAATGCTTATGTTTTGGAATTAGGCCAGAATTCCTAGATGTTAAAGGCCACTGCACCTATTTTGTATATGTCTCATGATTAATATAAAATACATCGCTGCGCACAGACCGACCACGATAAAAGAGAAGGGGGACTAGATTCCACCAAATTGGGATAGAGAGGGCCTAAAGTTAATAGCAAGGCTAAGCTAGAGAGCTTAAAGCCAAAAAGAAATATTATATTAATATTTCTTAAAATCATAAAGTACGCATAATTAATTTATCCTAAGTCCTAAAGTAGGGGACAAGTGTATCAAAGTAGCTTCCAACATGACAAGTGTCAATTTGGAGACATGCATACTTATTGCCGAGACTTAGTTCCTTTGGGGGGAAGAGAGGGGGGAAGAGAGGGGTGGAATAATTGTTGAGAATACTACCATTTTTCCTTCAACTAGAGAACCAATATCCATGATACATTCTGTCAGTCCTTGAGCTATCCTCACATCTTCCTACCACCGTACCCAGACCAGATCGATAACTATTCCTGTTGGTGTACCTGTCATCTTGGGAGTGGGATTAAAGAGGAGGGTTTTCAGGCCCATGAAAAATTCTATGAGTGAGAGAATTGTCGGGGATCGATTTCTTGAAGGTGATAAACTATGGCTACAATGCTCTGAGACTTCTGGTCCGACATGTTGTTGAAGCCTTGGAAGGGAAGTGGGGCAACCAAAGGACTATTGAGCAGAGAAGGGGCACACTTCCTTGGGTGGTACAGGCATGTGGGGAAGGAGAGGTTGTAGGCTATGGTTGAGTGAACACCTGAGAGGGAGTCCTTCCGGTTGACCATGTACCTTTAGCTTGGATAGGAATCCCTTACCTAGGTGGAGTCTAGTCCTAGCTCGGGGGTGACTCACTATTGAGAGTGATGAATAGTGTAGTCTAAGGCTGGGAGGTTCGTGGATGGTCTTCATGTAGTTGGTGACATTCCTACCAAGATAAGTACTAGTTATGTGATGAATTTACATGCTGCATTGTCATTTATGTGTTATTTTATGGGTTTTATTGCATGTGTGATCATAACTGTCTGTATGTTTAAGGGTATACCCTTGTGTATGCTGCATGTCTGTGTTTACTGTTAATTCAGCCTGAAAATCGTATATTTACATAATGCAATTGTTTGTTTATGCTTTATATGTGAAGCTTCCGCTAGAGTGTTGTATGTATATGTTTAATTGCATGCAGTTCAATATGTATGCCTGCCTATGTGTATATATATGTATTTGAAGAGAAACATTTATGTGACATAGATCAGTTGAATACTGGTGTGTTACAATAGGTTTTCAAAACTAAGTTAAGTGTTTGAGTAGTGACATTCCCCGACCTATTGGTGGCCAGGGGTATGTTACAGTATGGTATCAGAGCGTCAGTTTTCGACACTAAGTCTGAATGGGCCAAACAAGTCGAATGGAGATGAGATTATAGTATGGTATCGATTAAAGTATGGTATACAATATATTTGCATTCATGGAAAATTGAGCCATCGTGTGGAAGAATAATATGTAGGGATGCGCACGCTAAATTTAGCATTACACGGAGTGCATACACATAGTAAGGCTGCATGTGGTGTGCACAGTATGGTAAGGCACAGTGAAGTTTTGTTGGTGCGCACACAATATGAGTATGAGTTGTATCACCACAATCTAGGCAAGGGTGCGGTAGCGACAGAGTATTCGATGGGGATATAGATTATTGTACACAGTAAGGCATATTGAACTTTAGCATGGTGCAATGCATAGAGCAAAATGCATATGGAATATCCAAGTGTGATACATAAACAGTGCATAGTGGATATTGGCGCGCAACGCAGAAGTAGTGCGCGCAACTTATTGGCGTGACGAAGAGGAAATGTATAGCAGATACAGGTGTGCAAAAGAATGATTTACCTTATAAAGTCGCTTTGCACGATAAATAAAGGTACACAGGTTGAATTTTATGCACGCAAAAATCGTCTGAAAGGCTAATTAAGACGACGAGCTTGAGTTTAATAGAAAATTTACATAGTATTCAAAGAAAGAGGAATACACAATTGCATTGAAGTATTATTTAAATTGAGTCAAGCGAGTGAGATGAATTCTGATTTTTATTCAGACAGTTGAAAGTGAAATATAAGTTACAAGAAGAGACATAATATTAAAGGAAACAAGATTCATATCACCATCAGTTAGAATCTTGTCATAAGTAGTACAAAATCCACTTTTGAACTTATATATTCATTTAAAATCCAAAATTACAAAAGGGGATGATTCAAAATAGCAGTTGCCCTATTTAAAGAGAACGCACAAGAACAAGTCTATCATCTCCAGAGTTCCTTACCTCTGCTACCATCTGTCCACAAATTGCTGAAATATACTCAATTTTATTTGAGGGCTCATTTCAAATTAGCTAGCTCCTCCTTTAAGGAATATAACTAGACCAATTGATTTTCTCCAACACTTCTAGTTGCTTCAGCGATGGGTTGTTTCTTCTGTCGCTTGCTTCATTTCTTCTTAGCAGCTAGTCTATTGATAAATAGATCTCTCGTGATTGGATTTAGCCTGATTTCCAATCTCGAAACAATAACAGGTATTGTGTGAAATTTAGTCACCAATATCTGCATGACTACCTTTTCCTTCATACTTGCAGGAAAATTTAGCATGTTTCCCGAATAACCAGTCTCATTGGATTTAACTGGGTCCATATACCTCAGTTGTGTGGGCACCGAAATACTTTTGCAGAGATGAGAAGTTTGAACCCGAGAGTTGGTAATTATAGAGCATCAATCATGAATCACTGACAGAATTGCACACAAGTATGATGGGTTGCCATGCTCGGCTAATCCATTTCAAATGATTAAAATTTTTGAGTTCATTACATGGCAGCGTTCACCTAAATTTAAACGACTATGATGTACCGAGCGAATGAGATAGAGTGATCTGTCTAGCTGTCACCCATCCCACAAATGGTGTATTTGACATATTGAAGCACATGACATCGAAACTTATGCAAAAGTGGTTTCACCAAACCGCCTTTCGCTGGATGTATCTATGTGCGATGATGTAGTTGTTACTAAGTTCTCAAAATTTGGACCTTGTCTAAGAATTTTCATGGTGGCAACACCAAGAAATCAAAAAAGATAATTTTGATATATTTATTGAGCTGAAATAGTTCATATTTCTCATGGAGTGTTGATTTAGTTAACCTAATAAGTTTTAATGGATTCACATTTTGTAGAATTAATAACAACTAGATTGTTAAGCCCTAATATTGGCTCATTACCCCTTAATTGGGGCATATTGTATTAGTAATGTTATTTTAT
>CBVK0100683983.1:0-12985 GCA_900067695.1 Picea abies | reverse complement strand
TTGCTTCTAGGGTTTTGAAAAGCCTTGTCTTCTAAACAACACTTTTCAGCCATAGGTTTGTGCTTGTAAGCTAGTTGTTTTGCCAAAGAAGTCTTAAGGAGAGAAGAAGAAGCCTTAGGCCTAGCCTTAGCTACACCTAAATCAACCTTCTCTTCTTAGGGTTTTGATTTGGTGGCCTTGCCATAGCAACACCATCAAACCCTAACCCTCTTGTCTTTAAGTTTAAGTCTCTCCTAAACCATTAGTCTCACTTCAAATTGACTCCATTAACCCAAGGCACTAGTCTAGAAACACTTATGCTTAAACTCTCTTTCAAACTACTTTCAAATTGAAACCCTAACTAACCTAGCGTCTAACCCTAGCAACTTGAACTAACCCTAATGAGATGACGTCTTGGTGATTTTAAACTTGTGTTTGGATAGAAAAGTGTGGCCTAGTCATCTCATCATAGCCATAGAGGTTTCACATTTTTTCATTGGTTAAATTAGCTAAAACGTCCACTCCTTGGCTAGCTAACCCTACAACAGAAATTGTATAGGTGACGTCACATCTTTTGATCTCTTGTTTATGCTTGCAACGTTGTGACTTTGCTCACCTTATTTGATAAGTTTTTGAGTAGTTGATTGCATCCATAATTTTCTTTAACAAAACGTCCTACTCATTGTCTACTTTTTTTGATCTATCATTAGGGCTGACGTCATAGTGACAGCAGCAGTATTTATGATGACAACAAGCTTCATTTCAAACTTTATTTAGTGCAGAAACATTGTTCTTTGGTCATCCTTTGATAGACATCTAAGTTTTAAACCTTTTATTGGACTATTAATCATAACGTCCACTTATTTGTCTCAGCAAAAATAGGGCTGGCGTCACCTATTTTCTGAATTGTGACGTAGCAACAATATCTACTTATGAGCAGATTTGATTTATGATATGAATTGCATTGTGGTTTGATACAAATATTTGATCTTGGACATTGAATGCCCATATCTCTTATGCATTTATTGAAGAAGTGATATAAGCCTTTTGTCTGTGTTTAGCAATCATTGACTTCGTTAACAATTGCATTTGATCATTGCTCATATGTATGTTAAAGATAGTCATTAACAAATTGAAGTACTAACCACTGCAGCACATTCTATAGTTTCTTGTCTTGTCTCGCAAACAGGTGCCTTTTCAGTGGAAGATCTCTTTTGACTATCTCTTTTGGGGCACTAATCTGTGAAAGGGAATCATTTACCTTGATCCATTAAGTCTTTGACCCTTCATAAAGCCATATTACATAGGGACGTCTCCCTTGGACTAGCCCTCCTAAATAAAAAGAGCTCCCCATCGAGGTGACAGTGGGTGGGGAATCTCCTGTTACGCCGGTTTCAAACCTTGACTCAAGCTCCTTAAACCTTTCCTACAAACCATGCGATAACAGGGCTCAGGAAGAAGAAAGATTCATAAGAGTACCTCATTTAAAAATATCTTGAACTCCCAGGTATCAAACTATCTTTTTCTTGTTTATGTTATGCATGTAATAATTTTGGACATAAAGCTGTGAATTGCAGAGCTAACAACAAGAACATAAACAAATTTGAAATTCATACACAAAAGGGTTATCCAAAAAGCCCTAGTGAAACACAGAGAAGAAGTTACAACATGTTTGAATCTTTGAGAACTGAAGTGGAATGATACAAATGTAACAACTTTGGACACATGGCCAAAGATTGCATAATGATAGTCCCTCCTAGAGAACCATAACAAAACAACAACAGTCATACACAAGAACCTCAGAAAAGGATATGGATAAGAAAGCATAATCAATACAACAATGAATAATTCACACTTGCTCTATAATATAAGCATAAGAAACATGGTTGGTATGTTGACAGTGGCTATTCAAAACACATGACATGTGATAGAGACAAGTTGCTTACATTAATAAAGGAAAGAGATGGATCAGTTTCCTTCGGAAATGATGATTCAACTAAAATCATTGGAAAAGGCACAATCAGAATTGGGAACAAGAATACCAAGGAATAAAATGTTCTAGTAGTAGAAGATATGAAACATAATCTTCTAAGTGTGAGTCAAATGTGTGAACAAGGTCATAAAGTTACTTTTGATTCACAAAAGTGTGAAAAAAGAAAATAATGTTCAGGAAAATTGATTGCAACAGCTGCGAGAACTTCAAGCAACATATATTTATTAAGTGAAATTGGAAATGAAAAGTGTTTCCTAGGAAAGGAAGATGAAAGTTGGCTATGGCATGTAATAATGGGTCACATACATTTTGATAACCTTGTCAAAATCAACCAAAGTGAAGTAGTTAGAGAAATTCCCCAGATCACGAAACCAACCAACATTTTATGGAAGCATTGTCAACAAGGAAAGCAAACAAAGACCATGTTTAAATCAAAAGAATATTCAACGACAAGACCACTAGAAATTGTGCATAATGATCTAGTTGGACCAACTATAACAAAGGGTTTAAAAGGTGAGAAACACTTTATGTTATTAGTTGATGATTATACAAGAATGACTGCAGTTTTCTTTCTTAGGAATAAGTCAGAAGATTTTGAAAATTTTAGGGTCTACAAGGAAATGGTTGAAAATGAAATGGATTCAAAAATAAAATGCTTGATATCTAATAATGGAGGGGAGTTCACTTCAAAGGAATTTATGGAATACTACAGCAGGCATGGAATAAAAAGGCAATTCTCCGTTGCTAGGACACCTCAACAGAATGGAATTGTTGAAAGAAAGAACATGACAATACATGAAATGGCTCGAACAATGCTAATGGATTCCAAATTGACAAATATCTCTTGGACACAGGCAATGCATACAACAATTCACATTCAAAACACAATAATGCTCATAAACAACACTGACAAAACTCCCTACAAGCTATGGAAAGGAAGACTAGCAAATGTGAAGCACTTCAGAGTTTTTGGAAGCAAATGCTACATCAAAAGAGAAGATAGTAGAATGGGAAAGTTTGACTCTCATGTGGACAAAGGAGTATTTGTTGGTTACTCAAGAACAAGGAAAGCATACAAGTGTTACAACTTGAGATTGAACAAAGTTGTGGAAAGCATCAACGTAACAATTGATGAAACAGGTAGACAAGAATTAAAGGAAGAAGAAAATGAATCAATGGAACAACTTTACGAAGAATAAGCAGAAGATGAAAAATAAGTATAAGTGGAAGATGAAGAGGATACAATAGAAGTAGAAGAGCAAGTTCAACAAGTGCCTCCAAAGACACCTAGAAAATGAGTACAAAAGATTCATCCTTCAGATTGAATAATCAGAAACAAAGATGCAGGAGTTGAGACTAGAAGAAGAATTTTTTCACTAGAACAAATGCATCTAGCACTCTCATCTACATTTTAACCAACTTGTTTTGAAGAGGCCAGCAAGGATGAATTTTAGAATAAGGCCATGGATGAAGAATTTGATCAAATAGAGAAAAATGACACTTGGGAATTGGTTCTAATACCAAAGGATAAGAATGTGATCGACACAAAGTGGGTATACAGGAATAAATTGAATGAAGATGGAAAGGTAACAAGGAACAAAGCTAGATTGGTATGTAAAGGATATGAACATGTTGAAGGAATTGACTTTGAAGAGACATTTTCCCTAGTTTCCAAAATGGAAACATTCTGATTGCTTTTAGCTTATGCATGCTCCAAAAATATTAAAGTGTATTAGATGGACATAAAATCAGTTTTTCTAAATGGGGAAATTGAAGAAGAAGTCTACATTGAACAACCAGAAGGATTTCGGTTGTCAAAGAACACATATTATTTGTGTAAATTAAAGAAGGCCTTGTATGGTATAAAACAAGCTCCTAGAGCATGGTACTCTAGACTGGATAAATAGCTACAACAGGCAGGGTTTAGAAAAGGAAGTTCATACAACAACCTCTACATCAAGGTCACTCAAGATAGTATTTTATTAATTGAAGTTTATGTTGATGATATTATTTTTGGAAGTACTGATGACATGTTAAGACAAAAATTTGCAAAGGACATGCAGAATGAATTTGAAATGTCATTACTTGGATAAATATCCTTCTTTCTGGGTCTTCAAATACGTCAAAGCAACGAAGGAATTTTTATTTCTCAAACCAAGTATATCAGAGAAATGCTAAAGAGGTTCGGAATGGAATATTGCAAACCAATTATCACTCCCATGCAAACCAGTTGAAAGTTGAGAAAAGATGATGATTCAAAGTCTATAGATCAGAGGAAATATAGGTCAATGATTAGTACCTACTATATGTGACAACATCCAGAATAGATGTAATGCAAGTAGTTTGACATGTGACACGATTTCAAGCAACACCAAAGGAATCACATGTTTTAGTAGTGAAGAGGATTTTCAGATATCTCAAAGGAACAAAAGAGTTTGGATTATGGTATCCAAAAGAAAAGGAGATATTACTTATTGCCTACACAAATGTAGATTGGGCAGGTTTCATTGATGACCGACGAAGCAACAATGGAGCAATGTTCTACTTGGGTGAGTGTTTAGTATCACGGTTAAGCAAGAAACAATCATCAATATCTTTATCTACAACCGAGGTAGAGTATATTGCAACAACAACATGTTGTACACAATTTCTATGGATGAAAAAAACTTTGATGGATATATAGGTTGAGTATGATGAGCCCATTCCAAGCTATTGTGATAATACAAGCACCATCAATATCTCAAAGAACTCGGTGATGCACTCCAAGACGAAGTACATTCCAATCAAGTATCACTTTCTATGGGAACAAGTTGCAGAAAAGAACATCAAAGTTGAATATGTGGGCACAAAAGAACAAGTGGCATACATATTTACAAAACCGCTTCCACCGGAAGCCTTTGAGTATCTTCGCTAGATACTCAGATTTATTTCTACTCCAAAATGAATGATTTTGAATTCTTATCTTATATGTATTATATGTACATGAGGAAGCACCATAAAGATGACAGTTCAGGTTGGGAGATCAGACGAGTCAGTTAGGGGGAGCAGACCTGAATGGAAAGATACCTTTTCCATTGATGACAAAGGGGGAGAGATTTATCAGCTGCAGAGGACAGAGGCATGGTTCCAGAGGGAGAATTGGTCACAAAGATGCATGCATGGTTCTAGAGGGAGCATTGGTCACAAAGATGCAGGCATGGTTCCAGGGGGATCATGAGTGATATGATTTCAGTATTGCATCAGAGTGTTTCCATCAATGCCAAAGGGGGAGATTGTTGATTAATTGGGTTGGTTGTCATTGATGTCAATCCTTGAAGAAAGTCCAGTAGTGAATTTCAGTGGCACAAAGGTTTGGGTAATGGACCCACATTTTTTTGATGTATAGTGGTATGATTTTTGATATATTTGTAGGTAATACTATTCTAGATGGATAATACATGTCATGCCATTTCTGGTGGTATGTGGAACGTCACATAACTCCTCACGGTTTGAGAATTATGGCCTTACGAATTTGGAGGACCCTCATATGCTGGCTTGAAGCCCCAAAAGGTCAAAGAAGTCAAAGTGCTTGCAAATAAGAAATTATTTAAATAATAAAGTGAAGTGATAGTCAAAAATGATTATTTAAGTAATAAAGTTAAGTGACAAAGTCAAAGAGGATTATTTAAATAATAAAGTGAAGTGACAAATTCAAGGAGATTATTTAAATAATAAAGTAAATGGAAAAATTTCTAATTATGGAAAGTGGTTAGAAGTGGGTTAGCCCTAAAATAAGGAAATTGGGTTAAGATGGTTAAAAGGTAACCCCTTGAGGAAGCTACATGAAAGTATAAATAAGAGGCAAGGCTCTCTCATTTTAATTACAATTGAGCATATTGAATATCTACATGTGACTAAGGTAACCAAAGGATATCTAAGCCAAATTTCAGAGGGAAGGTGAAGTAAATAAGGCCGAAATTCAAGGGAGGATAAATTCTTTTGATGATGCTTTCTAAGGTATGTTATTTAATTCTTTTGATGATGCTTTCTAAGGTATGTTATTTACAGGTCATCTCACCGTTTTCGCAATAATTTTTTTTATAGAATGATTCAGACCATGAAATTGGGAGGCCATTGAGGAAACATATCCAAGTAGTTGTGGTATGAATTTCAGCTCATGGGACGTTGTATTTTTGGAGTTACACTCCATGGAAAATAGAGTTTGTGGCTAGTCCCGAAACTAGTCTAAAACAAGTGTTTCGGGTAAAAACGTCATAACTTCTTCATAACAGATCCAAATTAAGTAAGACCAAATGTGTTGGTTAGAGTACAGTATGTAGTATTATGTGTACAATTTTAATATACATACAACAAATATTCTGTGTGGGGCACGCTCTACAAGTTCTCTCTCTAGAATAAGCCAAAATTCAAAAAGGTATGCCATTTTTGCTATAAATCCTTTTCTAAGAGGTTCCAAGTAGCGAAACCTGGAGGAATTGCATAAAACACACTGAAGAACATTGTGTACTATTTTCAAATCTTTATTCATTACATGTAAATAATTATGATTATTTCAAGTTAGGGTTGTTGACTAATCCAAAACTAGTCATGTGAGACTAAAGTAAAGTTTGATGAAAATGCTAGTCTCTTGTTGTTAAAGTTAAGGAAGGTTTGCAGGTATGTGCTCATATACACAAGGTCTATTAAAGAGTTACAAATTAGATTTGGATGATGAAATTGATGAGGGATTTTGGTTGAGGTTGAGGTACAAGTTGGTGCACTTGTTTATGGTACAGGTTGATTACATGTTGAGGTACATGTTGATGCATGGTTCAGGTTATTGGTATAGGTTGTTTGGTGCAGGTTGATTATACTAGTTTACAACAATATATCTCACAGTGATAGTGTGACAATGGTTCCATCATTCTACTTATACGTCATGGCAGTTGGACGAGGCAAGGAAAGGTGATTGTAGCCACCTTCTGGTTGTAGCCGGAGAACATAGGGGGTTGTAGACTCCTTCTGGTTGTAGCTAGAGAATTGGAGAGTTGGATCTTCCCTTAGGTTGTAGCCTAAGAAACTAGGGGGTTGAAGCCTCCTTCTAGTTGCAACTGGAAAACAAAGGAAGTTGGTGCTTCTAATGAATGTAATTCTTCAAGACATATAAGAAAAAACATTCCATGGTTTTCTTCCGCTTTGGTTTTCCATGTAAAAACACTGGTGTACTATGTATGTGTATGATTGTTCATTTGTTCATTGTTTATTTCCTCTGCAAATATTGGACAATAATGCTACATTGATATAACACTTGCATTATATGGTTAAAAATGATTAGATTGCTCTATTACTGATTCACCCCCTGTCTCAACAATCCAACAAATTAGTGCAGATCCTTTGAATATAGGGTGATGCAGGAGCATCACCTTCAAATTCAAAGACACAAGCATGGATGCAAGGATGCGACATCTTAGCATGACATAATTTCAAATCAGAAATTAACTCCAAATTAAATCGAGTTGTTGAGATATTTTGTAAACAACATTTTAAAAATGTAACTTGTTTATAAAGTCGTGAAGAACTGTAAGATGTTGAAGATATGGAGTGTTGACTCTTATCTAACAATATCTATTAGTTAATTTAATAGAGGATGTTAGGTGAGAGAGGACAAGCTCTTAGAGCCTCTCTTTTGTAAAGAGATCTTGTATCAGATTTCAGGAGAGAGTTAGGAGACTAGAGAAAGAGATCTCGGGGTAGAGAGGTCTTAGAAGAAGCAAAAATCAGGATAGAGTTAGAATAGGAGGAATAACTGAGACTCTATTGTAGTCCAGTCTATGTACACATTTGTAAACAAACATTCATGTTAATATGAAGAAAAGCATTTTTTCCTGCACACGACGTGTTTATGAATTATCTGTATTCTGTGGATGTTATCTATGTGTTAATGTGTATAGATGTATGATAGGTTTCATATGTAGTCGGTAGATACATTTATTTATCTTTTTTTGAGTTTGAAGTATCATTATGTGTTCTTTAGGTTGTGTAAGGAGTGCACAAAAGAAAATTTGAAGTTCTGTAGCCAATGCAAGGAATGCACATTTGAACTCTGCGAAGTCAGGAAAGAATGTGTCAGGAGGGCGCACCAGAGCGATAAGGACTCAAGGAGGAACCTCAAGGTTACTGAATACCTTAGAGGAGGAATCTATGTAGATAAGGAACAAAGAGACATAGTTACTAAAAAATATGT
This sequence comes from Picea abies, assembly GCA_900067695.1. Taxonomy (NCBI): domain Eukaryota; kingdom Viridiplantae; phylum Streptophyta; class Pinopsida; order Pinales; family Pinaceae; genus Picea; species Picea abies. Next base: position 4,790 of record CBVK0100683983.1, on the reverse strand, counting down.
AAGGAAGATCTCTTCAAGTTGTGAATTGAGCAAGATGAACACTAGGAGGGGGAGAATAATTTCTTTTCAAGAAATCCTTCGGATCTAAGTTTGACAAAATCCCAGAAAAGCAAGGAGTGCGTGGAAGATTGAAATCTTTGAGGGGATCAATATTAGAAGGAATAATGCAAGGAGTGCATGGGTGACAGACTTATTCCAAGTCCTAAAGCTCAAAAGGGATAGAGCTTTCAAACGTGCAAGTGATATCCAGAGGACGGGTTCGTGAGAGAAAGTTCAAAGGCCGAAAAGTTTTGTACAGTGACAAAATCTTCCAAGTTGGGAGAAGGTGGAAGCTCAGGAGGAGTAGCAACATTAACCGTCAGATTTGGTTGTAAAGAGGGGTCTAGACCATTAGATCAATGCCTAGAAAACAAAGGAAGTGCAAAGAAGAAGAACAAATCTCCAACGTTGGATCTGACCACAAAGGGTCAACAATCATCTGATCAAGGTGAAGTGCATGGGGTTTAACCCTTGTGTACACAGGGAGACTGGTCACATCTCGAGGATTGAGATTTTCAAAGGCTGAAGAGCCAGAGAGCCAAAGTATAATCTCAACCATTCAATCAGTCGAAGGAGATCTAAAATGTTAGATCATCCAAAGGGAATCTCAGATGTCTGATTGGCCAAGAGAATATGGACCATTATATATCGTGAGTTTAGGAGGAAGCAAGTTTGAGACTTCAAATTCCTGAAGCGTAAATAGCCGAAGGGCCGAGAGCTGTCAATCTGTGAGGGGAAACTTGTCAACTAATCACAAGCTCCAGGAAAATTGTATTGAACCTCTAAGTGAATTCGAGCCATCAGACTAGAAGAGGAGACATGGTGAAGATCTAAGCACTTTGGTTAAAGTTTTGGAGCGATTTATAGCCATCAGATGCAGGGGAGACATGGAGAAAATCCATGTACTTCAGGGAAAGTCCCGAAGTAAACCTTAGCCGTTGATCCAAAGAGGACATGTGTCAGTGAATTATAGCCTCTAGATAGAAGTCATTAGAGGAAGGCAAGGTTTGACATTTGATATTTTCAAAGCCCGAAAATCCGAAACGACGAGAGCCGTCAATGTGAAGGTGGACCCGTAGCACCAGATCTAGGACTCTGGAGAAAAGAAATGGAGGAAAGGTCCGAGGACCCAGAGAATATTTTGATCGTTGATCGAGGAGGGAGAGGAAGGACCATCGGTTTGATTGAGGAAGCCAAAATCCCGAAGTGGGAGCAGAACCGTTGATTTGGGAGGATACGTGTCAATAGATCTTCCACTTCGGAAGATATCCAGTTAGTAGTGGCGAGAATTTGAGACTTGAAAGTCCTAAAGGCCAGATTAGTGGAGGAGATCCTGACCACACATTTAAAGGGACAGGTGTCGTAAGATATTTCATTCCGAAAGATTTCCATACAGAGGTAGCAAGGGTTTGAGACTTCAAAATTCTGAAGTCCAGAATCGCGAAGAGATCTCAATCGTTGATCGAGAGGAAGCAGATATGGTCCATAAATTTGGGGAGGACAGATCTGAACCGTCAATCGAGGGTACAAAATTTTGGAGATGGGAGGTGCATGAGCTTTAGTAGGAAGTCATGTAGTCATGTGAGGATGTCATCCAAGGTCACATGTGAAGAATGATATTAGCAAAGGGAGTTTGTAAAGGTTGAGAATCATGATTCCCAAAGGTCGGAATCACAGAGGAGATCCTGACCATAGATTCAAGGAGCCAGATGGCAACAGATATTCCACTTTGGGAGATTTCCATATCGAGGAGAGAGAAGTTTCAAAATTGAAACTTCTAAAGCCCAAAAGGCAGAATCAATGACAACCGTTGATCTATAGGGGAGTTACATGGAGAAAGATCATGATGATATGAGATTGTGCATAGAAGACAAGGAAGGAGATTCGATAGAAACCATTGATTGCAGGTAGCACCAAAGGAGTGGAGATTGACAGACGAGAAGGACTGCGAGAACATAACTTGTGCGGAGGATAATTATTCTGGAGTGGGCCACAATTGGAACCACAATATTCACAAATGGATATGTGGCAGTACGAGGAGGATTGCGGGGTAAAAAACGGGTTGGTTTGAAACCACTCTCGCAATATCGTATTAGCACAAGGACACTACCCAAGGTCATATGAAGGAGGGGCTAACACATGACACTATTGTTCCATGAGTGCATGGAAATTAGCTCGTAGATCTGTTGGGGCCTGCACACAGGAGGAAAAGGGACCTACAGATAATTGATCTGGGTTCAATCAAGAGCCCGAGGAGTCGATCTGACTCAGGACAAGAAAATCTCTAGAGACCGGGAGGTCGCAGAACCCCAGAAGGGTAGGGAGGCTGCATCACAGGGCGAGGAGGCATACAATATATTGATCGCTAGCCACGAGAATGCATTTTAAATCCAATCAAAATATCTTCTGTGATGGAACCATATATCCAACCAATATCTTTCCCCTAATCTGACTTTTCCTCGTAACCATAGTTGATTACATGGATTGCTTCTTTTAATAAATCTGCAGGAGTTGCAGATTGTGATACACCACCATTCTCCATATCTGTAATCATTGATAATGCTTGGGCAAAACCTCTTCAACACCTGCAAAATATGACAAATTGACACCACAAACCTTGCAACTGTCGATTCTCTTTCTTGACAGATCTACATTTTTTAAATTTCACCATATGGGGAATATCCCACATGAATCAAGAATTTAGAGGATATTGTCTTTATATGCGCCAGTGCTTCCCATTGATATTCGATGAGGCATGTGGAAAGGTATTAGGCTTGGCGCTTGCGCTTGGCTTTGGTGACTTATGTGTTGGTTTGATGTATAGCGTAGTTTGATATGCGACATGGACAGTGATTTAAAGTGTTAAAGAAGGATTAGGTATAACACACACCACTTTTGGTAAAAAGGTTTTATATATATATATATATATGAAAATTGTTTTTTCCATGTAGGTTATAGGCCAACAATTATAGGGTTTCTAGGAAAAAAGGAAATCAAATAGAAACTTGTCAAAGCTCAATTATATGACTGAAGTAATTTGACACCTTTAGCATAAAGATGCTAAAGGCACTTTACAAATTTTGGTCGAGAATTTGAGCGCTAACATCTGGCTCCAATTGGGATGGATACCTCCCTGCGAGGCTCCAAGAACCTCGTAGACCGTGTGCCTTTACCATTGGGATATGGAGTCAACTGTGCAATCATTCTCTAAACACTTTCAAAACCTACCTTTATTCAAGCAAACCAACTTCTACTTCTGCTGCAAACTGAAGGAAAACAAATGCTCGAGAAGCAAGCTTATTTCCTATGATACCCTACTTCTAACCAGTTATGTAACTTGGCCAAGTAAAAGCAGACTTCCATAAAAACCATTCAAGTAGTTTCAAAACTGAAATAATTTTGTCTCTATCACTGATGAATAGATAATAACTGAAACATATCAACAATGATAGATTTTTTTTTAGAAAACCATGCTCACTCGTGAATGCTGGTGAAATGAAATGTGAAATTTTCAAGTGATTTGAAATATATGAATCCATCAAGGATGCAACTAGATCCTTGAAACCAAGATCAGAAAAATGTTGATCCACATAAAACAACTGTTCATTCATGACTGCCTCTCTTCTTGAAAACTGATAACCTTCTAGTTCCGTTGTGATCAAATATTGATCATCAGTTGCAACAACTCCCTCTTCAGAATAATGATCATAAGATAATGGAAAAGCAATGTTTTAAACACTCTGATTATGATTAGCTAAGAATAGGTAATTATCTATGCAATGATTAATTACTGTATGCTCAACATGGTTTGAAAACTGATCATAAACTTTGCATGCATACCTGTCCATAGAATAATATGCAAACATTGAAGAATCTAATTCCAAATATGACATATACTCACATTCTTCCTATTGTTCCATATCTGCTTCATACTCATTGCCTTCTTGCTCAAAATCTGAAACATACTGAGAGTTCCCTTGCTCATGTGCATGAAGATTTTCAAATTAAGTTGGATCTCGAACTCTCTTGGAAGCACATATGTTCTCCTCAATTTTGTGAGAATCTTCAAGTAAGCATGCTAAGGATGAAGACTTACTTTCTCTCAGGGGATGGACAAGGTTTGGATACTGAGTCATAACATAGAACACCATGGTAACAGTCTCTGTAGCTGGATCTCCAAAGTCATGTCATGATAAATGTTGTAGAACCTTCTATTGAAGACAGACAAGACTTCATCTTCGCCTCTCCTCAAAGCATAAAAATTAACGAGGTACAAATCAAGAGACTTTTTCTCACCCCAATGCTTTGAAAAAGCATTGGAAAAATCGATCCAAGAACTAATGGAATCAAATATCAAACTGTTAAACCATACTGCAACATATTTAAACAAAGATTTGGAAAACAACCTCATAGTAACACCATCATGAATAATTTCGAATTGATCAACAAAATTTTCAAAGCCCCCCAAATGCCTCTCAGTTGTGACATGATCTTCTCCAGAAAAATGGGGAAGATACTCAAGGAAATCAAGAGGATAATGATGAACAATATATGTCAGCTTTAAAGGTCTAAACATCTTCATCCTGATTCTAGTTTGAAAAGCAATGGGATAATCAAGAGGATTAACAAGTTGATTGGAAGGCTCAATAATCACTGAAGATAATGAGATCTAAGAAAGTTATGAATCAGTTTCAATCTCTTGAAGGTCACAAGGATGATCAGATTCAGGAAGGATTTTAATGTAAATCTCA
>CBVK0100683980.1:0-16176 GCA_900067695.1 Picea abies | reverse complement strand
AAAAACATTATGTGGTTTTCTCCCGCTTTGGGTTTCCACGTAAAAAAATTAGTGTACTGTGTATGTGTATGATTGCTCATTTTTTCATTGTTTATTTACTCTACAATTATTGGATGATAATGCTACATTGATAATAAAAACTTGCATTACATGGTTAAAAAGGATTAAATTTCTCTATTACTTATTCACCCCCCCCTCTCAGTAATCCAACAACTTCTTTTAGCATTTCCTTAAATAACTCAATTAATTAAATAATTAATTAATAAAATCACTTTACTTTAATAATTCCTTTAACTAAAGTAAAGTTACCAAGATAGAATGCTTTGGACGACTTCCACATGCTAGACACCAAGCCTATGCGGAAATACATGTCTGATGCTACATGCATCAACAAGTATCACTACAAGGATAACACCTTCTTGTAGAGGATTTTATGGAACCTCCCCAAAAAATATATCCCTTAGCCACTTATAACAGAGGCAAGCAACCAAAGGTTTTACAGTTTTCAGTGAACCTTTAAGGTTGATATGCACCAATGTGTGCATGAACAATAAAGCACCAGTGCATCAATTTTCAAATGCACCACCATACTTTATAATAAAAAATACATGCACCGAATAAATCACATCAATGTTGTTGAACATTACACACCAGTGCGTCTCACTATCATCAGGCGCACCACGGTAGGGTAAATAAAAAGAATTACCAAACCAATTTTCATTGTTATAGTGCATCTTGTGCTACCAAATCCTCAAGCAAGAACCAGCGCTCACCTTCCTTCCTAAGATGCATTGTTTATGGTGCTCTACACTTACTTGGATAGCTCCATTGGTAGATTTCATACATTTCCAAATTTTGGAAATTACCACAAATTTTCATTTCATCTCAATGGTGAAACCATGCCTCTTCATGACATAAGAGGATAGGTAAATTATTTATTACCTTCCTATTTGCATTTTCATCCAATTAAAATTTGAATTTAGCTTGAAATTTGGCATTTTTTCCAATTTCCTGTAGTGCACCTAAACACTTTGGATCGCCCCAAAGCATTGCTTACTATGTTAAATTCATAGTGAGCACCATCGTTGGTGCATCACATATATATGTATGCACATGTATTTTTTAAGCAAAAGAACCACGATAAATTATAAAAAAACAAAGTGGTGTGTCCTTTGGAATGCCCCATAACTAGTGCAAAATTGGATTCGACCTGCATCAATACATTTCACTTCATTAACTGCACTGATAGATCAATGATATATAAAATTTAATGCAATGTTGCACCTCGTTTAACCAACCAAACTGGGGCATACATGAAACATAAATCACTAGTGCGTCAAATTTCAAAGGTACCACTATACTTTATAATAAAAAAATACATGCACCAAATAAATCACACCGGTGTCATTGAATAGTACACACCAGTGCGCCTCGTTGTCATCAAGTGCACCGCCGTAGGGTGAATAAAAAAATAATTTCCAAACTAATTTTCATTGTTATAGTGAATCCCATACTTCCAAACTCTCAAGAAAGCATTGATGCTCACCATCCTTCATAAGACGCCATGTTTTTGGTGCTTTACACCAACGTGGATAACTCCATTGGTAGATTCCACACATCTTCAAATTTTGGAGACTACCACAAATTTTAATTTCTTCTAAATGGTGAAACCATGCCTCCTTGGGACATAAGAAGACAGATAAATTATTTATTACTTTCCTATTTGCATTTTCATCCAATCAAAATTTGAATTTATCTTGAAATTTGACATTTTTTTCAATTTTTTCCCAATTTCACGTAGTGGGCCGAAATGCTTCAGCTCACCCTAATTAAGTACATATTGTGTTGAATTTATAATGATAACCACCATTCACCCTAATTAAGTACATATTGTGTTGAATTTATAATGATAACCACCATCGATGTGTCTCATATATATGTACACATCGGTTTCATTCAAGCAAGAGAACTGCAATAAATTATAGAAACAAAACGGTGTGTCCTTCGCAATGTCCCAAAACCGATGCACAATTGGCTTCTACCTACACTAGTACACTTCACTTAACTAATGAAACTACTAACATACTGATTTATAAAATTAAACATAGCAATGCAAAAATTTTAATCCAATGCACCTGTATTGTATACAAAAATGCATTTGGACATATATTGCTCAAATTTTCATAGTGGTGTGTCTCATTAGACGCCTCATTCTTGATGCTCTATCCTTTAAAGCACATCGTTGTACAAAAATCAATGTACCACTATCATGGTGGTACCAATGTGTTAATAGTAACACATCACACCGCTTCAGCTACGATAATAAAGTTTATCTTAACGGTGCTCATCATTCCAACAAACACACCAGTGTTGTAAAGACAATGACACCAAGGTGAATTTTTAATAACTAATTAGAGTGATGAGACTTAGTAGGTGCACTTTTGCAATCTATGGTAGTGCATCAATAGTCATAGTGCATTGGTGCGTAAATGTTAAATGTGCACATTTTCATCCAATCAAAATTTGAATTTATCTTGAAATTTGACATTTTTTTCAATTTTTTCCCAATTTCACGTAGTGGGCCGAAATGCTTCAGATCACCCTAATTAAGTACATATTGTGTTGAATTTATAATGATAACCACCATCTATTAGCAATGCATTAGTAATACAATGCACCAATATATAGCATTTTGGTGATCTAGTAGACATGGCACACCAGTGCTCTCTGTTTAACAAAAGGCACCATTAATTTGCATGCCATAAATTTGAGCGTTGTTGTGCGTCTTTGTTAATGAAATGAACTGGTGTTGTTAAAATCACTAGACCGACACATTTAAAAGCACTGAGTCAGTGCATAGTGTCCTATGGGACACAACACTGGGTGGTGTTGTTTTTCTAAGTTAACGCACCATCCTCGGGGCATATGTTCTATTTTCGGTTCATCGATTGCTTTTTAAGATTTTTTTACAAAAAGACTTCAATTTTGGATTTTTTTTAAATACACATCATTTCTATATGTATTTGTTTTATAATTTAAATTTATTTTATCTGTATATATGTTTCGAACAATATTTGTATTTCAATCAAAGACGATGATGACGAGAGGAGGAGGAGGAGCAATAGCAAGTTGAGATGCACACATTTGTGCATGAGTGAGAGGCCAGGGAGAGGGAGAGGGAGTTGTTCCCTCTCCCTCTTTCACATCCAACACATGACCTTTTGATGGATATTGGCCTCCTAAAGTTTTATTGGGAGGGTACATCCCTTAGAGGGAACATTTCATTGTTACAGTAGTTTATCTATTGGTGGGATCATGTCATACAAGGGTTCAAGGTCATTCTTGATCTATGATATCATCCCACAGAGGAGGATGTCTATTTCATCACTGAGTTTTCTAGGAGGGGGGGATTATTTTATCCATTTCCCTACGCTACCATATGGTGTTGCAGGAAATAACCAACTAGCATATGTGCAGAGATATGTCAATCTACATGTTCATTCAACTTCAAAGTTCTAGGTTCATGGTGGTGAACTATGGATAGGTTAATTTCATAGAGAGGATGTTAGGTGCCTATGTCTTATGCTCTCGTCACTATCACAATATATATTTGATGAGAAGTGCATTATTTTCTCTATGTTGTATTATGTAGATAGTTTATTGCAGGTTCCCCAATTGATTAGGCGGGCTAATGTTTTTTTGAGACAATTTTTTCATGCATTGGATCATTGTTGTGTTGTTTTGTCTGGGATGAGACTCTTCCCATTCTCTCAGAGTTACACTATTTTTTGAGAGGGTTCATTTCACTTGGACAGAAGTACCATGCTTTCTTTCTAGGGCTATGTTTTATGTTTGTATGTGCATGTGGGGGAAGTGGATTCCCAAGAGGGGCTAGTCTAAGTTTCTAATTACTCCGATGGGTAGGGAGGTATTTTATTTATTATCTAGAGAGGAAATCATGTCCTCGATATTATAGAGTACCCATAAGAAGGTATGGATTGGAGAGCATGTCCAAATATTTGATTTACAACAAAGTATCTAGTAGAGGAGAGAGGTAATATTATCGTTATGTTTTGATCAATCTATTTGCATATTATTATGTCTTTTTAATGCACATGCAATTTATTATAACATTTTGTTTCAATTATATTATTATTATTATCTATTTTTTTCTAGATATTGGCACATATATTGGGGATGTGCCTCCCCAACATGAGGATGAGGTGATGGAGGAGGCAGAGGATCAACCTCCAATAGTACAAAGACCCCACATGCCACATATGCCAGATATGAGAGTTCAGGTAGAGTTGGTAGATGCGTTATGTCGTTTCATGACTATTCATGGAGTGGTACATGCACCCATTATAGACATATTATGAGTAGAGGATCTCTCTACTACATGGAGGCATTTTTCTTGTGACATGATGATGTTGATACATCATATTGTTGGTGTTTTCAAACTCATCAAGATATTGATGGGTGGTTCTCATGATCCCACTACATATAGCTCATTAGCAAATCCATCCACATCATCTACTTCACCATATGGTCCTCCTTCTCCTCCTAATTATACTCCACATGAATCGGTTGTAGCATATATTAATCATATTTCTTCCCCTCCACATGTATCTGAATTTGGATCCACGTCTGATCCTACTCTTCACCTTCCTCCTCCTCCTCTTACTTATCCTCCAAATGTGTCACCATATTCTACTGAACCCCCCTCCTCCTTTTCTTGTGTCACCATCCACCGATCATTGGTTTTCTCCTTGTCCACATGTGTCATCATCCACCGACCCCCCTCCTCCCCCTCTTCCTCCACATGTGTCACAATATTTTGATGCTTTGGACATTGTTGATGGGTCCAAATTGGTCATTCAAGTAGGTAAGGGAGAATGCACGATGGCAGGTCCTAATTAGAACTACTCTCGTTTAGTATAACATTTCTTACTAGTATGTGGGCCTGGTTCCCACTCTAAAATATTTTCTAATCTGAATATGAGAATAGATTGTTCTCATATGAATTAAAATATTAAATTAAATCTAACTACTTGTTTTCTAAAAATATTCTAAATGCATTATACACTAATCTAACCTATCATGATCAAGAGTGAACTAATAAGAACAATAACATCGAAAGATAATATTAGTTGCAAAAGGATAAATTCATATATGAAATTATAGATTAATATGACATTGAAATAGACATAACAACAATTAATTGCTTATCATATCTATGAAATTGTTATTGTACTCATAAGAAAAGTCATGGAAATATAAATTTTAAGAACACATCAAAGAATAAATTCATATGAATATGCTCAATAACATTCATACAATGGACATATGTACAAAGAAAAATATCATATACACATATCCGAATCATAAATATCCAGGGATGACTCTTGCTTTATTCATTCATGCAGTAAGAATATTGTTCTGATATACAATAGATCAAAATCCCTCTCTCATTCGTAGTTCCCTCTTTTATAAAACAAGAGGGATTGTTTACATTCCATAACTTCCATGTTGTCAGAAGACATTTTAGACTCATATTTTTACATTCTATATTTGAATTGATACAAGTGAGAAAGGAAAAAATAAGAAGGATCAGTTAAAAAAATATAGGCAATCAAGAAAATATTTGCACTTCCATTTGATCTCTATAATATTTCCATAGCACATAGTCCTCCATAATATTTTCTAGGTTTCACAACTACATTTTCTCTAGTTCCAGTTTTCCATCACATATCTTGGTTATGACTTCTAAATTTAAGTCTTGCTTAGTCTTCTTGATGAAATTTTTGGCCAATGTGATTAGCTTTATTGGCTTCATAAAATATTCATTTAAGACCTCTTTATTAGCTTTTGTAAGATACTCAATAACCTATTGAGTGGATTCCTTCTTTTCCTCTACTTATTATATTTGTAGTTCACCTAGGGTTGCATCATCAATATTGGGCATTATTTCCAATCTGAATTCCTCTAGGAACTCATCGAAATAATTCCATAAACTTTTGTATTTCTTTGTCACTATTTTTTGAATACTTCATATGTACTTTAGCATGGGTTTCCATGTATCAAACATGACTTGATATTTTATTTTCTATCTGGTGGGTTCCTGTACATACTCTACCAATCCAAAATTATATCAAAGGCATCTTGAGCTTTTTGATGTTTATCTCGTATCTCATCCATTTGGTATTAAATCCTTATCTGATCATCTATGTTCCTCTGGATGTCATTCAATTGTAGAAACATTTCTTTTTCTCTGATTTTAGTTGTTCATTAACATATTTGGCTTCTTATTTCATGGATTATAGGATGAGAGTTCCTATTTTACTTTCTTCTATGGTCTTCTCAAGTCTTTCTTTGTTGTTCCAACCCTTGAATTTTATGCTCCAACTATTCAATAAACTTCATGGCCTCCATGTGTTTTGTCTACAAGTTGGTCAATTATTGTCTATAATTGTTTCTCAATTGTTCTATCTCTTGAGAATATGACAACTTAAGGGTGTCTATTTATTCTCTATGTAGATTCTCAAATGTGTAGTCTCTCTTCTCAAATTCTGCATTCATTTCATCCTTTTGAAGTTGTAAAACCTTGTCCATTTCCTCTCTATGGACATTTTCTGTATATGTGGATGCTTTTTCAAATTCAGCAGTGATTTCATCTTTATGTGTATTTAATACTCTTTCTAGTTCAATAATTTTGTCCTGTCAAGTGTCCAATGCTGCAACTATCTCATATACTGACATGGAATTCTCCCTGTAAATGCATTAAGAGTAGAGGAAATATGTATAGCATTTTATTTGGGATCTATTCCTTCCCTCCATTCAATGGTTCTTTTGGTTGACCCCTGGCTAAGTGTGGTATCCCCTCTTTTATATCCCTTTGTTTTTTTTGTTGTAGTAATATTCTCCCACTACCACTACAACTTCATCTAATTCTAGTACATGTGAGGAAAAGGAAAATTTTCCAGGTATAGCCATAAGAGGGGTAGATTCCAGGGGGAATACCAGCTAGTCCCACACTCGAGGTTTTTGGACTATTCTGGGCATCACCTGATTTATTTTATCTTTCTCTCTCTACTTCTTCATTTTCTTTCCTCTTGGCTTCAATTTCAACAACCTCTTGTCATTCTTCCTCTTCTCTCTTTTTTTTACCTCTGCTTTTGTTGCTAGTCTTTGTCTCTCCTCTTCAACCTTTTTCTTCTGTAGTGCATCTTGTTGATATTTTTCTTCCTTTTCTTCCTTTTTCTTTCTCTCATAAGAAATCTTCTTCAATGCATCTTCTTTTTTATTCTTCTCATCCACTTTGGAACTCTTGTTGGGTTCATATTTTATCTTTCCTTTTGTTGACACTCGGGACTGAATTTGGGTTACATGCAAATCAATCCCGAGGCAACCTCGAATCACTTTAGATTGGAATTTGCCCCTCCCAACCCGAGAGGGATCTCTCGGATAATGTCACAATATGATGTGTGTAAGGAGCACATAAAATGAATTCCAAACAAATTTTAACACAACTGAAAGAGGAAGAGATAAACAATATGATAATGACAACAAGGAGAACATACTGAAAGAATCGACCATGATGAATCTCACAACATCAAGTGAAAACGTCGTCTGTATTAATCCATTCCAGGTTTACAAAATAATTCTTCTTAAAAAAGGAACCCCTCTTCAAAAGAGGTTTTTTCCCCATCTCGCTCCCTCCCCCTCACTCTATTACATCCATCCATCTTTTAAAAGAAAAATCTAAAATAAATCTCTTTCTGTTTTGGGGAATATGAAACGGTTTGCCTTCTCGGAACTCTGCGACTGCCAGATGCTCCGCCAGCTTCTTTAAACTGTTATTAATCATTTTGACAAGTGGTGTATGGATGATCCTTTGTATGATTGGATTTTAATGTCGAGTGTCATCGCTCAGATAATGGCGTATGATCACCCAAATTGATAACAAAGGCCCCTTTGATGGGCTAGACAGTATTTCTCAGGCTCCAACTCCAAGCTGGGATTTCTACGATTCAAGATCATTTCATGCTCAGACTACGTCACTACCATTTTGTTCTCGGATCAGTGATATTGAGTGTCCAATGTTGATCTGGGAATCCAGATATTTGATATTTGAGCTTTCATTCTATCCCAATGAAATCATTTGGTCTCCATTCACTGGTATTGTTCTATATTGAACTGTTACATCCATCCGTCTTTTAAAAGAAAAATCTAAAATTAATCTCTTTGTGTTTCGGGGAATATGAAACGGTTTGCCTTCTCGGAACTCTGCGATTGCCAGATGCTCCACCAGCTTCTTTAAACCGTTATTAATCATTTTGACAAGTAGTGTATGGATGATCCTTTGTATGATTGGATTTTAATGTCGAGTTTCATCGCTCGGATAATGCATATGATCACCCAAATTGATAACAAAGGCCCCTTTGATGGGCTCGATAGTATTTCTCAGGCTCCAACTCTAGGCTGGGATTTCTACGATTCAAGATCATTTCGTGCTCAGACTACATCGCTACCATGTTGTTCTCAGATTAGTGATATTGAGTGTCCAATGTTGATCTGGGAATCCAGAGATTTGAGCTTGCATTCTATCCCACTGAAATCGCTTGGTCTCCATTCACTGGTATTGTTCTATATTGAACTTAGAGCACGACTTCATTTCTTTCCTGGCACTATCTCCATTCGCTGGCTCAACATTGCTCCCTAAACCCAATACGCCTCTCTCCTTTGCATCTATCTGTTCATTGTAAACCCTAAACTACATTGTTACTGCACCAAGAATGTATTCAAGACCTAACCAGTCGCCCTAGTATCGTCGTTCTGGTTGGACTTGTAATCGTTGCTTTCCATATCATTTCTCAACTTTAAACACCAATTTACCTTATCACTTGGTCTCCATTCACTGGTATTGTTCTATATTGAACTTAGAGCACGACTTCATTTCTTTCCTAGCACTATCTCCATTCACTGGCTCAACATTGCTCCCTAAACCCAATACGCCTCTCTCCTTTGCATCTATCCGTTCATTGTAAACCCTAAACTACATTGTTACTGCACCAAGAATGTATTCAAGACCTAACCAGTCACCCTAGTATCGTTGTTCTAGTTGGACTTGTAATCATTGCTTTCCATATCATTTCTCAACTTTAAACACCAATTTACCTTATCACTGCACGAACTACTTGACTCAACCTATAGTGCAGTTTATGTCGAGGGAATTTTTTATCAAGAATCGAGGGTGCTTCAACAAAAAGGGTCGAGTTGAAAAAGGACTTGTACTTTGCAGTAACACAGGAATGGCAATGTTTATTCCTCATTGCTTGTGTACATTCACTAGTTCATACGTTGGTACCAAAACCTGAAGTTAATTCTCTGGTATATCCATCCTTTATCCATATAGCTATAGCGAGAAAATCCTTACTGGTGCAGCCTCAACACTCGACTTGCCTATCACCCCTCCATATATTCTTGCGTAGAAATTTTAGCTGTGCTTTATTGAAGTCGTCATCAGTCCTCCTTTTTTTGATAAAAAGGATATGAATAAGAAGTGATAATTTTGGCTTGTCCCATACCATCCATGGAAGTGGCCTTTACATAGCGTGAACCTCATCAATATTTTTTGTTAGAGCATAAATGAAATTGATAGCATTTGTATTATATATGTATTTCTATGAGAGTCTGCCTTAGCCTTGTGATTCAAGAGCAAAGCGAAAATCTTCATTGAAATTCTAATTTGAGAGTGACACCATCTGTTGTTTTCCAAATATTCATAGACCAAGAGGCGTTCTTCTTCCTAGTTACGGGATTGCAAAAGATGTTTGAGATCCACCCAGCAGAACAAACTGGCATTGTTATTCAGTCAATTGATGCTAGCCACACACAGTCTAGAGACGAACATTTCGTGTCTCTTTCGTAGCCTCTTACTATTCTTTCTTAAATATTTTCTTACAAATTTCATGTCAGACAGCATTGAAGCAATCAGATTTTGTGTCTGTGAAGAAACCAAGGAAAAACTAGACATTCTACGAGCAGCAGTAACCACTGTATCATTGTAAGAGTAAATGACTCCAACTCGAAAGCCCGATAGTCCCAGGTATTTCGACAGACTGTAAACAATATGCACATGATCCTTCTAAGAAAATTTTATCGGTGGCCAAAATCTCTGCAATGCTTGTGAACTTAGGAGATGAAAATATTGAACCCGAATAGATCTCATCGCAGACAAGATGAATGTTCTTTTCGGATACAAAAGCTAGCAACTTTCTTACTGTTGTAGCGTCCATAGTGGTTCCTAATGGATTTGTAGGATTTTCTATCAACATACCCTCCACTTGTATATTTCAAACCATGGCATGTTGATAGGCTACTTCAAGTACAGGTAATGTTATCTGAAAATTATTACTACTGGTGCACTGGATAGGTATCAGCTCCACTCCTGTGCACCATTTTAGATCTCTGTCAAAACATGAGTTCCATATGAATTATACAAGTGCCTAAGTTGAATCGGAAATTTTCAATATCTGCTACAACATAGGCTCCATCTAGGGATGGTACTTCGGAACTCTGCGATTGCCAGATGCTCCACCAGCTTCTTTAAACCGTTATTAATCATTTTGACAAGTAGTGTATGGATGATCCTTTGTATGATTGGATTTTAATGTCGAGTTTCATCGCTCGGATAATGCATATGATCACCCAAATTGATAACAAAGGCCCCTTTGATGGGCTCGATAGTATTTCTCAGGCTCCAACTCTAGGCTGGGATTTCTACGATTCAAGATCATTTCGTGCTCAGACTACATCGCTACCATGTTGTTCTCAGATTAGTGATATTGAGTGTCCAATGTTGATCTGGGAATCCAGAGATTTGAGCTTGCATTCTATCCCACTGAAATCGCTTGGTCTCCATTCACTGGTATTGTTCTATATTGAACTTAGAGCACGACTTCATTTCTTTCCTAGCACTATCTCCATTCACTGGCTCAACATTGCTCCCTAAACCCAATACGCCTCTCTCCTTTGCATCTATCCGTTCATTGTAAACCCTAAACTACATTGTTACTGCACCAAGAATGTATTCAAGACCTAACCAGTCACCCTAGTATCGTTGTTCTAGTTGGACTTGTAATCATTGCTTTCCATATCATTTCTCAACTTTAAACACCAATTTACCTTATCACTGCACGAACTGCTTGACTCAACTTATAATGCAGGTCATGTCGAGGGAATTTTTTATGAAGAATCGAGGGCGCTTCAACAACAAGGGTCGAGTTGAAAAAGGACTTGTACTTTGCAGTAACACAGGAATGGCGTTGTTTATTCCTCATTGCTTGTGTACATTCACTGGTTCATACGTTGGTACCAAAAACTGAAGTTAATTCTCTGGTATATCCATCCTTTATCCATATAGCTATAGCGAGAAAATACTTACTGGTGCAGCCTCAACACTCGACTTGCCTATCACCCCTCCATATATTATTGCGTAGAAATTTTAGCTGCGCTTTATTGAAGTTGTCATCAATCCTCCTTTTTTTGATAAAAAGGATACAACTAAGCAGTGATAATTTTGGCTTGTCCCATACCATCCATGGAAGTGGCCTTTACATAGTGTGGACCTCATCAATATTTTTTTTTAGAGCATAAATGAAATTGATAGCATTTGTATTATATATGTATTTCTATGAGAGTCTGCCTTAGCCTTGTGATTCAAGAGCAAAGCGAAAATCTTCATTGCAATTCTAATTTGAGAGTGACACCATATGTTGTTTTCCAAATATTCGTAGACCAAGAGGCATTCTTCTTCTTGGTTACGGGATTGCAGAAGATGTATGAGATCCACCCAGCAGAACAAACCGACATTGCTATTCAGGCAATTGATGCTAGCCACATGCAGTCTAGAGACGAACATTTTGTGTCTCTTTCGTAGCCTCTTACTATTCTTTCTTAAATATTTTCTTACAAATTCCATGTCAGACAGTATTGAAGCAATCAGATGTTGTGTCTGTGAAGAAACCAAGGAAAAATTGGACATTCTACGAGCATCAGTAACCACTGTATCATTGTAAGAGTAAATGACTCCGACTCGGAAGCCCGGTAGTCCCAGGTCTTTCGACAGACTGTAAACAATATGCACATGCTCCTTCTGAGAAAATTTTATCGGTGGCCAAAATCTCTACAATGCTTGCGAACTTTGGAGATGATAATACTGATCCCGAATAGATATCGTTGCAGACAAGATGAATTTTCTTTTCGGATACAAAAGCTAGCAACTTTCTTAGTGTTGTAGCGTCCATAGTGGTTCCCAATGGATTTGAAGGATTTGTTATCAACAAACCCTTCACTTGTGTATTTCGAACCCTGGCATGTTGATAGGTTGCTTCAAGCGCAGGTAACGTTATCTGAAAATTATTACTACTGGTGCACTAGACAGGTTTCAGCTCCACCCCTGTTAACCATTTTAGATCTCTCTCAAAACATGAGTTCCATATGAATTATACAAGTGCCTAAGTTGAATCGGAAATTTTCAATATCTGCTACAACATTATACAAGTGCCTAAGTTGAATCGGAAATTTTCAATATCTGCTACAACACCTTTGATGTCATTTTGGATTTTCTTCCCCTCCTTCTCTAAATTTGCTTGTTTTCTTTGGTACTACGCTTCTTCTTCAAATTCCTTCTGATGTCTCTCTTACGTCTTTTTTTTTTTCTTCATGTTACTTTGCTTCTAACTTTTCTTAGTCATTTTCTAGAAGCAATAGGAATATTTCCTGAGTTATTTTCCTCTTCTCCTCTTCCTCCATTAGAAGATTTTCTTTGGCCACATAATATGGCAACCTATGTAGCACTTCTTCAAAGAATAACACCCCCTTGAAGATATCCTATGCATAGTTTACTACATGGATTACAAGGTGAGTAAGGCCAATAACTTTCACATGATTGAATTCTAGGTATTTTGGGTCATGTCCTTTAGGTCCTCATGTACATACACATATATATTTCAAGGCTTCAACTTCTTTCCTAGCATGAGGGCCATTTAATAATGTATACCTTCCTATGTTTACATGGAAAGAGGGTCAAATTTTATTACTACTACATAAAAGGAAATATGTTATGTCAGTATCTATTGTATGGTAAGCAATATCCCTAATCAACAGCCTATCAAGAACATATTTAGGAAGAATATGTGGGGATTTGGAGTTTCCATAAACTCTGATGTATGTATAATATGTGCCCATATATCAGTCTTCCATATATTTCAAGGTGGCCATGGATTATTTTGATATTCTATAGGGTGTATATCCAAAAATTATGGTGTGAAAGGGAGCAAGGAAATATTCAGAAAATTCATAAACGTATATTTTATAATTGACATCCCACAATTGAGAACAATAGAAATATATAATATTTTATAATTGACATCCCACAATTGAGAACAATAGAAATATATAGGTGGTTGAATAGAGTGTCATTTCCATCCAAAATTAGAAAAGTGTATTGCGGAACATATGGCATCAATGAGGTTTGCATACATGTAGAAACTAGGTTTTTTCATACCTAGGGAATTCCCAACATTCTGGAAAATGTTGAAGGTCAATATGTCTTCCCAATTTAATATTTTTCTTGTATTTAATATAGTGTAGGCCAACAACAACCACTCCATCCGAAAATAAGTGCTCTTCTCCTCCCCATAAATTTTGCATACCATAATATTTATCATTCTATAGGGCCTTTTGAATTCCTAGGCAGGGATTAATAATTATCCTTTCTTGAATTTTCGTTTCTTGTCACACCACCAATCCTCTATTACTTATATGAAATCTTTTCTTTCTCTCCCAAATTTTCTCAAAAATGACTCATTTAGAGAGATTGCAGGCCCTAGTAGGTGGTATCAGAGTCTTATGTCCTCTAGTCTCAAAGATACTATTGGAATTTTTTATTTGCTCAGAATTATAGCAATACCTTGGTCAAGCTAGTTGAGGCATCATTGTAGGGGAACATCATCAGACATGAAGTTAGGAGGTGAATGCAACTTTTCAGAATATTTTTATAAACTTCCATGTTATCATCCTTAAGTGGTAAATCCCCAGTGTTGAATATCTTGTAGATCTCATCGTATCAGGGACAATGGTCTACCCCATTGTGGAAATTGGTGTCTATAGTTGGAATTTTTCCTGGATTCATGAGAGGAGCATGCTCATTTTCTATGGGGATTTTCCCTTTTCTATTCTATGGGTACGACATGGTGTTGTTGTTGTGTCCTACGATAAATTAAAACCTTGTAATCTTACCAAATAGATAAAACAACACAAAAAATTGAAATTAAACTAATCACATTCCTGTTATTTTGGAATTTGGATGAGGTTTGAAGTTGGCTTGAAATCATAGTATGGAGAGCATAGTTTTTCCATAAGTTTACGAAGGTGAATAATGAGTTAGTTAGGGTTGACAAGGTTTATGTACATGTAAATAACCCTAACTCTTTGTAGTTAATGTTAAATAGAGGGAAATTCATTTGTAGGTGCAAGGTAGCATCATCATCAATGATTTCATAAGTACAAATTTTCTTTGGATCGTGTATTGGATGCATAATGATCAGAGGACCAAGTGTGAGGAACTTCCCTGATAGTACTATTGAAAGGAGTTTCCATCAGAGTGGAAAATGTGCATAGTTGTTCTTCGTTCCAATGTGAAGGTATTGATTAATAGTCATTTTTCATTGGGAATCATGCTAGAAAGGAGACACTATAAATCGTGCCAAGGTTTTTCTTGCTATATGGTTTATTAATGTTCTATCGAAATGGAAAATAATCGGAGAGGGAAATAATCCTGAGAAACTAACTCTAACAGAAGGTTTTTTTATATTAGTATCAGAGAGAACCACCATCGGAGAGGGAGAGTTGTGTTACTTTCTTGTTCCAATGGGAGAGGTATCGAGGGAATATACTCTTCTAAAAAATCATTCTTATATGAAACACCTTACTCATTGGGATGAAGAAAAGATTGGATGAGGCCATATTAATCAACCAATCATTGTCTTCCATATAATAATGTTAGTTATGTGAGGGATCCACTCACACACGCTTAATCCTTACTACACAGACCATCTTTGGATACCAATAATTGTTTGACATGTATACCTTGGGTAAGATCTCTATGGAATATTAGAGTCATCATGTTATCAAAACAAGTGTATCGAAAGTACCTCCATTGGAGTCGAATGTACAAAGCGCAAAATTTTTCCGGTGGTAAATATTTCGATAGAATGCTTTCCGATAGTATTATTGGAAAGGGTCTATCAGAAGAGAATATCAAGTTGTGTATTATTTCATTCAGAGGAGAAATTCTCTAATTGATAATGGCTCAATAGTTCTCAGACTTGGTCATATAAGTGAATGATTTTCATAGGATTTAGTAAGACTTGGAATTTGGTCTCTTTGAATAAGGGCCAATTAACATAGAGTGTAAAATAACAAGACCTTTAATTCTCACAGTTGCTTTCTAGGTTAGGATTGAGACTTCATTAGAAAAATAATAGTTTTCCTCTATTAGTATAAAATCAAGTTAGTAGTGATAAAGTACCTTTTTAAACATTTGATAGGGGGTACCCACTAAAATTTTCTAAATTAGAGAATTTTAGTGGGTAGTTGTGGGGGCACAAAAAATGGCTACTTATTGGGAAGAACTAGTTATCTTTGATTCTAGATACACCTCCAAATTATATCACTTCGTTCCTTTTCTACCTCAAATGTTTACATATCTTCATACTTTGTGGATCCCACATCATTAAGATTTTACTAAAAAATGGGAAAGTGGTACATCCAACGGGATCTCTTGAATAATTTCTATGAAATGATTGGGTGTTAGTTCAATAACTTACTTCATATACAAAAACATTAGGAGAGTAAGACACAACAAAGGAGTGATCATGATTGTTCATAAGATAATGTGTGCACATTGTCTCTCTTTTCTTAGCAGTTCTTCACTTCTAGCGAGCATCCATAGCCTTGATAAAGTTGCCTCGATATAATACAAGCATAGCCTCGCTGTCAGTGAACGTCCATAGCCCTGACATGTTTACTTGTACTTCCCACATAGATTCATAGTACTCTCAAATTCCTTGTTATTATGCTTTTGCATTAACCCTTAAATATTTGTAATAT
>CBVK0100683979.1:0-11006 GCA_900067695.1 Picea abies | reverse complement strand
TTTGTGTTATATCTCCGCTCTCATTTCATGCCGAAAATAATCCGGATCAGATAAATCTCACAAAAATTATTCATAATACATATGTGACTATGACCTTTCCTTGACCTTTTGAAAACCAAGAAGATCAGTATGAGAGTGATCACACAGATTCAAACAATTTGCAATTTGAAGAATTAATATTTATGTCAATAACCTGAGGGTTTCTCTTCAAAACAAATCTGAACTAGTTATTCCATTTTAGTATGACCATCTACTGTTTGGTATGGTCATTGAATGATGATGCAAGACATATTCTCACAATTGGGTACTTGAAGAGATACTCACATAGGAGCTAGGATTTGATTATGTTTTACAATCCCAATTTCTTGTCAGACATTGAGCATGTATAGTGAATAATCATCAGCAAAGACTTTATTCAAAATCCAAGAATAGACTAAATCATAAAATAAAAGAAAAAATTTGTTCTAAAAACATTAGCAAAACTAAAAAGGAAAATGCAAGCAATAAATAAACCTAGTATACAAAAGGCTACATCACCAATGGAGATTAGGAGAAGTATATTTTAAGAATTTGACCATTGACAGGGATCTCCTCCATGTCTCCCTCTAATTTATTAAGTCTAAAATTTCTCGGCCCAATTTTCTCATGAATTTGATATGGACCTAGCCACAATTTCTGGAATTTGGTGTGGTTTCCTTTCATCTCATTTTCCTTATCACATTTAAGAACTAGATCACCTTATTGAAAATATTTACTTCCCGCAGAGGTTTTATCAAACCACATTTTGATCACTTCTTGATGTTGGATTAACTTCCTTTTAGATTTCTCTCTTTCTTCTTCTAATTGAAGGAGCATGTTTAGTCTCTATTGCATTACGGGGCATTTCTTATCTTAGATAGATTGAGCTAGTTGCAGTGAAGGTAGGAAAGTATGAGTAGGTAAAATAACTTATTTTCCAAATAATAAAAATAAAGGAGAATTTCCTAGGGAATTATTAGGTGTTACTCTTCCATCCCATAGGGAATTATGGATGGCCAGATGCCAATTCCTTTGGTTTTCTATTACAGTTATTTTCATAATTTTGATCATATTTTTATTTGTGGATTTTGCTAGCCCATTACCTTGAGGATAGTAATTATATACATATTTAATTTTGATGTTATTTTCAAGTGCATATTAAGTTAATTTTAATGAAGAAAAATATTTGGCATTATCAAATACTAAAGAAACTGGAACACCAAATCTAGTGAGAATATAAGATTCAAGGAAATATATCACCTGATTTTCATTCGCCACCTTGAGAAGAATTGCTTTGGTCCATTTGGTGAAATAATTTGTGGCATTTAGGATGTACTTGTGCAGCTAAGAAGAGTTGGGGTTGATTTCTCCTATTACATCCAAACCCCATTGTTGAAATGGGCATTCAATTGAAAATGGTTGTAGAGAAAAAAGAAAGTTTCTTATCTCTTCCAGCTGACTTTTGGAATCCTTGGCATCTCCTTGAATATGCATGTGAATCCTTGATTAAAGTAGGCCAATAGTAATCTACCCTAAGCATTTTGTGCAATTTGGTGTCCCTCCAAAATTTTTCTCTAGCTAGACCATCATGTAGTTCATAGAGGAATTTTTATGCATCATCTTTTTCCAGACATCTTAGGAAAACACCATCATAATTATTCCTAAATAATATCCCTTGAGAAAGGTGGTATTGAGCTAATTTGATTCTAAGAGATCTCTTATTTTTCTATTCCATATACGATGGAGCTAAATCATGAGTCAAATGGTGCTTAATTTCATAATATCATGGATAAGTGTTGACAGGGATGTAGAAAACTTCTTTCTCCAATAGAATTTGATCCTCATAGAGTTCATATTCATTCCTTTTATCTTATGTTGATTCAACTGTCATCCTGCAGAGTCCTTGTCCTTTCAAAATCTTTGCATGCCTTATGTATAGATCATACTCTTGTAAGGTTATCATCCAGTTATCTCTTTTGTTTCCCAAATATCTCTATACCAAGAGATTCCTCACAGCAGGATAGGGTACTATCACTTTGGTCTTGGATTTGAGTAGATATGGTCTGAAGTGTTTGATAGATTTAAAAACTGCATAAGATTTCTTACCTATTTCTAGATAATTAAGTTATTCTCCTTGCAGTATAGAACACATAAAGGAAATTGGGAATTCATTTCCTTCATCATTTTTCTGTGTGAGGACAACTGCAAATGTGATATCAGAAGAAAAGGTGTAAAGTATAAAATCTTTGAAAAAATATGAGCTCATCAATGCAAAGGCTTGGGCTATCTCTTCCCTAATATTTATGGATGATTCCTTCTACTTGGGCCCACATTTTTAATATGCATTCTTATTTATCATATCCTAAAGAGGCTTGATAGTTTCAACAAAAATTGGGACAAATCTTCGTACAAAATTTATTTTCCCAAGAAATGATTGCATGGATTTTTATTATAGGGAAAATGACTCTTTGAGATAGCTTCAGATATTCCAGGTTCTATCATCATACCATATTTATATACAACAAATCCCAACAGTTTTCCTTCATTAACTGCAAAAACACATTTCTTTGGATTTAGTGAAATGTCATACAGTATACCCTCAATTGTTGTTAAATTTTTTTCTCAAATGGGCTATATGATATCTTTTGTCTTTGGATAATACCATAATATCATTAAGATATACCACCACATAATCACCAATTAGTCCTCTGAATACAATTTCCATGTATGTTTGGAAATATTCCCCTACATTTACTTGTCCAAATGACATCTTCTTATAGGCATAGATTCCCCATTTTGTTCAAAAGGAAGTCTTCAATTAGTCATCAAGGGAAAATAATACTTAATTGTAACCAGAAAAACCATCTAATAATGAGAGGATTTCATAACTAGAGACACATTGTATGATTTTATTCATGGGTGGAAAAGGATAATTGTCCTTCTCTGAGGCCTTATTCAAGTTTCAAATATCAACACACATTCATATGTCCTAATTATTTTTCCTTGCATGTACCAAGTTAGCAATCCATTGTGTGTGCCTAACTAGAAAAATAATTCTTGCTTCTAAGAGCTTATTTAGTTCGGCCTTTACTTGAGTTTCTAAGATTGGATGCATTTTCCTTAATTTATGTTGAAAAGGATTTGTTTGAGGCTTCATGGGGATAATGTGATGGATGATGTTGGTATCATATGTATTGAGGTCATCATATGTCTAGGAAAAAATGTCTTTGTATTCCTTAAATAACTTGATGAAGGATTATTTTTCAGCTAGGGAACAATTTTTTCCAAGGTTGATGTTTTGAGGTATATTGCTTGTTCCAATATTTATTACTTCAAACTACATAGCTGGGTTGTTTTTCTTGAAGTTTGTCACTTTCTTGAACTTGCATTTAAGTCATATAGATTTCCAATCCTTACCACGTTTTTGTGGATGGTATTGATGGGAGTGACTTTGTTCCCCACTACTTGTCTTGTTGGGCCAGGAGGATCAAAATTCATATCTTGATCATGTTGGCCTTCATCTATGAAAAAGTCTATGAAGTTGTCTTCAAGATGTAGAAAACTTATGATTTGTTGGTCATCATAAAAAAATTCTCAAGTTTGTTATGTTGTCAGGAATTGAAGGCATGCACAATAATTCCATAGAAAAAGTATGAGGCATTATCTCTTTTGATGGAATTAATCTAGATGAAACATTAGCTAATAAATCAACATCATAATTTAATGAACGTGGAACCAAACTAATGTTAAATGCACCAAATTTTTTGATCAGGTCCCATACCTCATGTTGATAATGTTTGAGGTTATTGGAATGTAAATGTATGGTGTTTATTACCTATATTATCACAATTTAGAAGTCACCAAATACCTTTATTTTCCTCACTTTCATGTCCATTGCTTTTTATATCCATGTACAAGAGATTCATATTTAGCAGTGTTATTTATGCATTGGAACTCAAGTCTACATGTCATCAAAATTTTCTTTCCATTAGGGTCTTTCAGAATGTATCCAACACCTACACCTTCAAGAGACTTATATCCATCAAAGAACATAGTCCACAAGTTAGGGTCACCTTTAGATTTAGTTTGGGACTCAAGGTTTGATTTATTTTCTGAATTTTGTTGGTTAGTAGAATTAATGCACATGTTTAAATTATCCCTAAAAACTATGTTAGGTTTTACATCAGAGTTATTGTTAGTCCTATCTAAAATATCACATTTAAGCTCAACAATCTGAGTGCAGTGAAGGACTTCATATTGTGTGGATGATTCTGCATAAGGAGAGATTTCAACAGTATGATTTCCAAAGAAAGTATCATAACTATAGTTTCCAAGAATTGAATGATTGAACATTATGGGATCACTTGAATCATTTAAATATGTCACCACATGTTTCATATAATGTTCTCATTCTACCTTCATCTGATTTGGTTTTCCATTGTATGGCACCCATAAGTATGACCAATCAGTAGCAAAATATTCATTAAGCATCTCGGATATCAACTACTATGATGTCGATTGTTTGGTGCCCTTTTGGATTGGATGATAGTATTATTGATCCAAAATGGATCCAGGAACCAAAATGGGTCCAAGAAGGACTAAAAAACCAAGTTCTCATAATCAGAAAAAACTAGCTCCACTACATCTATCTCGTCGCGCTTGATTCTGACCATATAATTTTTTCCTCAAATGAACATTGTATGCGAAATTTATCGCGTTCTAATCAAATTCCCAAACAGGAAAAAAGTCAACTAGATCAAAGTCAATGTTGAATTCAGAAGGTACAACAAGTGACATCAGCATGATGACAAGATGATATCATCATAATGTCATCATGATGACATGGCATCACCAGGAGGTGACACGTGTCACTCGAATTCGACATTTTTGACATGGCATCACCAGGAGGTGACACGTGTCACTCGAATTCGACATTTTCAAGCTAAGTTGGCATTGTATGGATTTGACACATGTCATTGTACGAATGACACGTGGTAGTCCGTATAGTGATGTGGCCCAATGAGAGTCTGACACGTGGTTGTACAGATAATAGATGGGCATACGGTAGGCTGACATGGCGAGTGACTAGTATATATGGCGGTTATGTGGCAGATTGACTGGACACTAACTATGCCGTTGATTATGCTAGTACAGACCAATTCGAGGGAGACATGTGGCCCAATCAGAGGGTGCCATGTGGTACCTCATATTTTTCCTATGTTGGATAGGTCAAAATAATTTGTTACTCTGGGGGATTTGAAATCCCAACCTACCTGGGCGCAACGACCTAAACCTCGGGGCTAACCGGAATGGCAGACTGGGGGACTTGTTCATTATTCGACGCCCATTCTATATGTGTTGGCCAGTGGTGGAGGATTGGGCTAAGTCCCATTCGGCGGGGGCCAACCCCGCTTGACCAAGGGCCAATGACCAGGAACCTAACCTATTGCAGGGCGTGTGGAGGCTACGGTGGCGGCCATATGGCCAAGCCACATGACCAGTACCTAACCACTCGGAGCTCCACAGTTAGCGTGCCGGCTCAAGGACGCATGGAATAGCGCCATAGGACCAGGGGACAAAATTTGAGGGTTGCGCCAAATTTTCCCAATTTTGGGTTTTTCAACTTTATTATATGATTTTTAGTGGATTTTTCATCTTTTTTTGGGATATTTTCTCCATTATTGGAGGATCTCGAGCCCTTTTTGAGGCCAGATCTTGGGAGAAAGTTGGGAGGTTGTTGAATTTTCCCAATTTTGGGTTTTTCAACTTTATTATATGATTTTTAGTGGATTTTTCATCTTTTTTTGGGATATTTTCTCCATTATTGGAGGATCTCGAGCCCTTTTTGAGGCCAGATCTTGGGAGAAAGTTGGGAGGTTGTTGCCAACTTCAAGCCTATATAAACCATAGGTTCTTGGCAGCCTTAGGGAGGTTCAGAGAAGGATAAATGATGAGGAATTCGACAGTCAAATCCATTTGTATGCAAGGAATCCATTGAGGAGAGGAACTTTGCGGGCCATTTCTAGGAGCTTTGTTCAACCGTTTTCAGTGTCGTCAGTTGTGTTGGGTTATTGAAGTCTAGAAGAACATATCCATACCAATTTTTAATCCATTTGACACTTTTCTGATGTACTTTTGAATCTTTGAAGAGAAATAATAAAGCCTCACCCATTGTGACAAAGGCCCAAAGACATAGGCGATATGGCCAAACTCCGTTAACAACTTTGTTGTTATGGTTTGATGATTCTTTATGCTTATTTTCATATATGTATATCTTATTATGGTTTATATGTTACACCATTGATTCTTCCTCTTTCTTTAATTCCTAAATGGTTAATGAACTCATGTTTTAAAACTCAACCATAGTCTTTAAAATATCTTTTCGGATCACTTATCAAGACATTATTCAATTCCCCAATAACTTTGACCATTGATCTATCTAGCTGAATTATTTGGATATTAGATTCTTCAGGTTTGACATTGATATTTTCACAAACTTTAAGGGGCATGACATTTGAAGAAGCTCATTAATCCACCATGCAGTTATGAAACATTCATGTTAAAATTTTCAAAGGTCAATAAGGAAGGAGGAGTATTCGATTTTGACATTTGGCTAGTCAGAGATGCATTGGCAACTGATTGTTTCTTTGGTGTTGTCTTTTCAATTATTTCACCAACTTTATCTTTCCCTTTTCTTCCTCCCACATTAGCTTATTTGGTGTTGTTGGAGGTAGTAACTTGAAGAGTTTGGATGAAATTGTCTTGGATTTGGGGTAAATTCATAGGCTAAAACAAAGAGATCATAATCCTTTTATATGGGGGAGTTGAGTGTCTAGTTGGTTTTTCATTAGAGGGTGTCTTCTATGTATTACATGTTACTATGTTAGGTTCAAAGGTTGAAGTAGAGCTAGGGGATGAAGCCTTTCTTCCACTTGTTAGTAAAGGAGGAAAACTTCCACACTAAACCTAACAGAAGAGAGGAAGAAATATTTAAACAATAAAGTAAATGATAAAGCAAACACACAATACACAAATATTTTACCCTGGAAACCCAAATGGGAAAACCATCAATTATTTTTGTGTTATGTGCTCTTGTTGCCTTATTCATTCAAAATAAAAGGTTACATGCCTAACATTGATCTAAACCTAAGACACAATCAAAATCATACCTTATTTCTTTACACAAGAACAACCTTGTAGCCAATTTGGCTTACATCTACATGACCAAAAACCTCTAAATTATTGATTAGAAATTAGAGTTTACATCATTACAACACACCTTCTTTATGGGATTTACAGTAGGAAAAACCCTAAATAAAAGGCCCCCAAATACGGATAAATATCCATACATATCATTGGATACAATTCCCACGAATCTCAAGATTCTGTTACAATCAAATACCAAGTCGGATTACCAGTTGACTACCAGTTGCCCTTCATTCAGTCTTCATTCGGTTTCCACTCGCCCTCCTATTGACCTCTTGTTAGTTGACCTCTTTGACTTGTTTTCAATTTCTTTGACTTAGAATTTTTACCCTGTCAAACCACCTCGACCTTTGACTTTTTTTCGATGTCTTTAACTTCAAATTTTCCTGGTTGAACCACCTCAACCTTCAAATTGTTGTCAATTCCTTCAAATTTGACTATCGGTCAATCCACCGCAACTAGATTTTCACTGCAAATTATACAACAACCCAACATTCTCCCACTTGTTGTTTTCTTTGCTAAAACTGGGATATCTATGAACTCTCATTCATAGACCCAAGGCAACAATTCTCATTGCCTCTCTACACCAAGAGAACTCCACAATATTCATTGACTTGGTCAAAGAGTATGCTATGTTTTCCAATGTGTCTACTTTCTCTAGCAACACCTTGTTTCTTTCCATCATATCTCTCACGAAATGGTATTGTACATCAATGTGATTAGTCCTAGAATGGTAAGATGGGTTCTTTTCCATAAATATTGTTCTTTGATTGTCGCAACTTATATTCATATCTCTCTACTCAAACCTGATTCCTGAACATAGCCTTTGCAGCCATACTTCTTCTTTACTTACATGATTGGTTTCCATATATTCAGCTTCTATTGTTGACAAGGCTACAACCACATGTCGCTTACTCATCCAGATGATTTCTCCATCGAACATCTTGAACACATATCCACTAGTTGACCTTCATCAATCCAGATCTCTAGCCCAGCCGGTGTCGACAAAGCCATGTACATTTACTTCATTGTCATCTCTAGGTTTTCCTTGGTGGCATATAGAATAATATTTTGTTCCACACAAATAACTAAATACTCTCTTGAAATTTGTCCAGTGCTCCTTCCCATGTGTCAACATGTATCTACTCAACACTCCCACTGCATGGGCAATGTTTGGTCAAGTGTATACCATCACATACATTAGACTACCAACATAACTTGCATAGGGAACATGTGCCATGTCCTTTATTTCCTCTTGTGTCCTTATACATTGTTCAACAGTTAGCCTTGATCCCACAATAATTGGCACCTTCACAGGTCTACAATCCTGCATGTTGAAATATTTCAAGATTGTTTCAATATACTTCTTCTAGTTCAATCAAAGGTTTTTATCTGCTCGATCTCTCTTGATCTCCATTCCCAGAATGAAGTTCGTTGCACCGAGATATTTCATGTCAAACTTGGAGGATAGCTTCTTCTTCACCTCCTTTATTGCATTCATTTGTTTCCAATCAACAACATGTCATCAGCATATAATGCTACATATATGAAATACACACCTTCTTCTTTGGAATATATATAGTGATCATCTTTGATTCACACAAACCCAAAACTAAGAATGTATGTGTCGAACTTTTGATACCAAATCCTTGGTGATTTCTTTATACCATAAAGGGATCTTTTTAGTTTGCACACCAAATATTTCTTTCCCTTTACTGCAAATCCTTCGGTTTGTTTCATGTAGATTTATTCTTCCAAGACCCCATGTAGGAACATTGTCTTTACATCCATCGATTTTGTTTCTAGATCAAATGTTTTAGCCAGATACATTAGTACTCTAATGGATTTTAATTTTGTAACATGGGAAAAAATCTCACTGAAGTCGACTCCTTCAACTTGGGAATATCCTTTCACTACCATTTGAGCTTTGAATTTTTCAACTTGACTTGTTGTGTTCATCTTTGTCTTGAATACCCATTTTCTACAGACATTATTTCTTCCACTAGGTAATTCAACTAAGTCTCATGTCTCATTCTTGTGCAAGGATTACATCACTTTGACCATGGCATCCTTCCAGAGTTTTCCCTCTTCTAGGTCGACTGCCTCCTTGACTGACTTGGGATCATCGTCTGTGGAAATTA
Organism: Picea abies; assembly: GCA_900067695.1. Taxonomy (NCBI): domain Eukaryota; kingdom Viridiplantae; phylum Streptophyta; class Pinopsida; order Pinales; family Pinaceae; genus Picea; species Picea abies. The sequence continues at coordinate 1,641 of CBVK0100683979.1, read as the reverse complement.
ACAAAGATGTAGAATGGAAGTTGGGAAGACTATACCTATCGAATGGTTTTCTTACTCTTTCTGACCTCCTTACAATTAGGGTCAGTTGTTCCACCTCTTCTTTTGATTTAGTCGACTCATCTGAATCATCTTCTTCATTCCTCAGTTCAAACCTCAGAGATGTGTATAAGAGACAGAGGTAATTCAACTAAGTCTCATGTCTCATTCTTGTGCAAGGATTACATCACTTTGACCATGGCATCCTTCCAGAGTTTTCCCTCTTCTAGGTCGACTGCCTCCTTGACTGACTTGGGATCATCGTCTGTGGAAATTAACAAAGATGTAGAATGGAAGTTGGGAAGACTATACCTATCGAATGGTTTTCTTACTCTTTCTGACCTCCTTACAATTAGGGTCAGTTGTTCCACCTCTTCTTTTGATTTAGTCGACTCATCTGAATCATCTTCTTCATTCCTCAGTTCAAACCACACCTTCTTTGGATTATTCTTTGTTTGAACAATTTATTCAGGCTTGGACTTACTTCCAACTTCTCTGAAGACCACATCTTGATTGTACATTGTTTTCCTTGATGCGGGATCCTAGAGATTATATCCTTTCATTCCTTCTTTGTATCCAATGAAAATACACTTAACTGCCTTCTTGTCCAAATTTCTCCTTTTTTCCTTGGGAACATGCACAAATGCATCACAGCCATATACTTTGATATGTGAAACTAAAGGCTTCTTAATAGACCATACTTAATGTGGATTTGTGTCGAATAGCGCCGATGAAGGATACATATTCACTAGATGTTTTGGAGTGTGGACTGCCTCTGCCCAGAATTCTCGTGTGAGCCCAACACCACTGGGTATGCTCCTTGCCTTGTCCATCAATGTTTTGTTCATTCTCTCAACAAATACATTTTATTGTGGGGTATATGGTGTGGTATTTTGGTGTTCTATGACATACTTCTTGTAGATCTAATCAAATTCATTTCCACATAATTCACCATCGTTGTCATTTCTCAACACCTTAATCTTCTTATCTGTTTGGTTTTCTACAAGAGATTTAAACTCTTTGAATTTCTTGAAAACCTATGCTTTCTTCCTCGGGAAATATATCCATGTCTTCCTAGAAAAACCATCTATGGATGAGACATAATACAGGGATCCACCAAGTGAAAGCACTGAAACAAGGACAAACACATCATTATGAACCAACTCTAGAATCCCCTTTTCCCTTGTCACTCCATATGGGAACCTCACTTGAATGTCTTTTCCATATATACAATGTTCACAAAAGTTTACTTCTAAATTACATTCAGGAAAATCTTCAACCATACCTTTGTTATGCATAGCTCAAAGTCTTTTTTCTCCAATATTTCTGATGCTCTCGTGCCATAGCATGGCCAGGTCGTCTTTATGATGACTTCTCGAGTTGGTTTTAATCAAATCATCCTGAGTCGAGTCAAGTCAACTCGAATTCGAGTCAACTTCAGGAACAATGATGTTGTTCCATCTAGTCGATTCAACACTCCCTAATAACTTGTATAGGTTTCTAATATGAACTCATTTCATTAATACCATCACACCTGTTAGCACAAGATTGGTTTATGCCTCAGCTTTGCATAAATCCTTCATTATTCATTTTGGCAAATGAATA